>VMBQ01000999.1:0-52172 GCA_007657795.1 Dreissena rostriformis | reverse complement strand
TTCTTTTTTTTGACCTAGTAACCTAGTTTTTTTTTAATCAGCATGACCTAGTTTCGAACTCGGTCGAGGTATCATTGGGACAAATCTTCTGACCAAGTTTCATGAAGATCGGACAAGAAATGTGGCCTCTAGAGTGTTTACAAGGTTTCTCTATAGCCAAATAAGGAAAACTGCCCCGCCCACTGGCGGCCATGTTTTTCAACGGACCGGAACCACTTTTGAACTCAACCAACATATCATTAAGACAAACATTTTGACAAAGTTACATGAAGATTGGGCATGAAATGTGACTTCTACATTGTTTACAAGGTTTTTCCTTTTATTTGACCTAGTGACCTAGTTTTTGACCCAGCATGACCCAGTTTCGAACTCGATCGAGGTATCATTGGGACAAATCTTCTGACCAAGTTTAATGAAGATCGGAAAAGAAATGTGACCTCTAGAGTGTATACAAGGTTTCTCTATAGCCAAATAAGGAAAACTGCCCCGCCCACTCGCGGCCATGTTTTTCAACGGACCGGAACCACTTTTGAACTCAACCAACATATCATTAAGACAAACATTTTGACAAAGTAACATAAAGATTGGGCATGAAATGTGACTTCTTCAGTGTTTACAAGGTTTTTCCTTTTTTTACCTAGTGACCTAGTTTTTGACCCAGCATGACCCAGTTTCGAACTCGATCGAGGTATCATTGGGACAAATCTTCTGACCAAGTTTCATGAAGATCAGACAAGAAATGTGGCCTCTAGAGTGTTTACAAACCAATGTTGACGGACGGACGGACGGACGGACGGACAGACGACGGACAAAGACCGATCCCAAAAGCTCACCTGAGCAATCAGGTGAGCTGAAAAGGATACCGCTCCACTCTAAAATAATTTATAATTAACACACAAGTAACATGTTAATTATATTTCTCCACACTACTATGAGCTAAACACCAAGCTGAAATCAACGATGGTTGTAAAAGATAAACGCTTTACTCTCGAGGTCATCCCAAAGTGTAATAGAATACGGTATAAAGGAGTTCGAATACATGTAAATCACTTATCTTCGCGAAACAGTAGCATAGTTAGCACATTAGCACTGTTTCGTAAAGAGTATGAGAAGGGGGTGGAGGGAACAATTCATTATGATAACCCGGAGGTAAATTGTTTTTATGTTTATATACCCGGTACGTATATCATTAAGTGAAACCCACCCTATTTGCTTTAGACCTGTTACTACTCTAGCCGCGTCTAGTTGTATCTTATCGAGTATTTATTTTAATAGTGTAATTGTCCCACACAATGGACGCGTATTCAATAATTGGTCGTAGGAATGAGATATTAATTTGTTTGAGAGTTTCACGTTTCAGTTTGTACTTCAACAACATCATAATATCATTTTGGATGTGAACGATGTTATGTGTTAAATACGTTAATGTCATGAACAATCCTCATTCAAAGCTAGACCAAGATATTTATGCGAATGAACAATATAGTGTCAAAAGTTCATTTTATTAAAAAAAAAATGTACGATTAAAAATGTTCAGTGTTTATAGTCGGGCGCGGACGTCAGACGAATCAGTTTTATAACGTAAAAAAAAACATGCAAAGAGGGGTCACGTGATACATAACTGCCCGAACGCTTATCATATGTGTCGCGTTCTGAGAAAACTGGGCAAAATGCGTGTGCGATAAGTGTCGTCCCAGATTAGCCTGTGTAGTTCGCACAGGCTAATCTGGGACGACACTTTCCGCCTTAACTGGATTTTCGATAAGAAGAGACATCATTTAAACGAAAAACTCCATAAAAGCGGAAATTGTCGTCCCTGATAAGCCTGTGAAGACTGCACAGGCTAATCTGGGATGACAATTTACGTAAAAGCATTATGCCCAGTTTTCTCAGAACACGACACATATTTATAATCAAGTCTTCTCAGGTCAACGACTACGAATGGTATTGCTCATAGAATTGCTGAATGCAACGTTAACCGAAACATGTGGACCGATCGCACGCGATTTACCACTTTCATACTAAATAGAACTTATTATTTATAAAGGCATTTGATATTCTCCTTATCATCATCTTAACAAGTGAATGATAGTGTATTTGTAAATATAAAAACATTATTCACAAGTGTCGGTGTTTGCGTTCAAATTAGTTCACATAATGTATAGACCATTGTTAGATGTTATTTAAAGAGCGGTGTAACACTTACAAGTTCAAGTAGATTATCGGTATCTGTGTTATGTCGTTTACATTTGTCTTATGACTACGTTTCACATTTATATCAAGGACTTTTGACACGATATCTGTGGAAACCCAGTGATTTACTTCCTGATCCAAACGTATAATAATACCGATAACAGTTTATGCGCCTATACCTGTTTGGTATTACATCACCAATAACAAATGTATCGCGTGATATATTAGACAAATATCTACCGCAGTTAATATCACTATACCGCCGCGAAAGACTGATATCTAGACGCTCTACGTGCAGTTTGATAATCTGAACACGTCAACATTAAAATCAAGGTCTTCAGGAAATTAATAAATTACGTTTTGATTTTTTTTACTCAGTGAATATTTGTTCACTTAATTTGTTTTCTATAAGAGCGAGGTATACCAACTATACTAAACTATATGACTCCTCCGAACAAAATGTATTTATTAAGTGGCTATGGTGCTAAACAAACACAATGATACATTTAGTGACCTAAGAAGAATTTAAAGGGACTTGTTCACAGTTCCGCAAAATGAAAAAAAAAAAAATGATTATAGATTCAAGACGAATTGTATGTTTTATATTCAAACAAGCCAAAGAACACTCCTGCTCAAGAAAAATGTTAAAAGTTCATTTATGAACAACCATTGCTCGAAATAGGGAAAATAATAAAGCGCTTGGTACGATTGTATTCAATAATTTAGCAAAAACGTTTATTAGCAACATCACGTTTAAACTACCATTTAATTATTGAAAAATAAGAAAATCTGTAAACAAGTCCCTTTAAAGAAAAAAAAAATACTAACAGAAAACTCGATCCCCCACAATTACACTAATATATTTGTAAAAATGAATGTTCTTGACTATGGGTGCAAACAGACCATAGGCACGTTAATGAAGTACATATATTCTGAAAGAAAACAGTTATCTATATGCACGACTATCCAAGATTAAATTAATAAATTACACGTATTTAAAATTGTTTTAAGGTACTTGTAAACAGATTTTTAGTATTTTTCAGAGATGTAATGAAATGAATTAACTAATAAAATCTATGATTATTTTTGTAATTGGCATATTGTCTGTATACAAGTCCGTTTAATATGAAGTGTGGATGTTTGCCATGAATGTCATGAACGATAAAGGAACCATAGGAATCTAATTTAACCGAATGAATGATATAAATTCTTCGACGATAACCAATTTTACTATTGACAAGCAATTCACCTAACCATGGTATATAACAAGGTCGCGAACGAATTCCGTCAAAAGGATCAACCGCGTACGAACAAAATGAACACATCTGTAATAATACTGATAATTACCTGTCTATGTCAAATAGGTAACCTCCACTTCTCGTTCTTCAAATTCAACACAAATGTATTACATGTAAAGCAACAATATAAATCCAACTTCCACTACATGTATATATCACGGAATAGACAATATTTCGAATATCTTCGATCCAGGACGATCAAATGATCAGACAAGTTTATAATTTCCTATCTTCAGAAATCAACAAGGCACAATTTCTTTTCCGTGATCAATAGTACAAGTTTCCCACCATCTTGAATATGATTATTAGTTTTTCCGATCCCGTTATTTCCCAGCCTCCCGTGGGCGAGCGGAGAGAAAGCCGATACACAATGCGCGCGTAGGTACGTAGATCTCCATTATAAGGAACGTGGCAGAGGGAAAATAATGATCGATAAGGAAATAAAACTAAATACACACAGCAGATTAATTCATCGCTATTGGCTGCATTCTTTCGCAAGCCGTGAGCGTAATATGCGATCAACAGGGCCACTTATAATAAGCACATTTGTTTTAAATAGAGATAGTTTCATTGTAGTATTAGGTTGTTGAGAGTATCTTGTACTAATTGTTTGAGCAAAGTTGAACTTTTCACGTATATTTCTTAATATCTCGACAACCATTGATCCCTTGAAGCCATACACTATTATTATTTTTTACCCAAAAGGCATACAAATATAAAATGAAATTATGAATTGAAACCAAAATAGAAACTAAGAAACTGTCTCTTTTAAATATGTATATCGCTGTCCATACAAATAATAATAGAGAACATTCGACATTTGGGGTACATTTTTCAATGAAAATCGATTGCTCTTTTTCGTTAGTTTTGAAAATTGTTTACAAGCGTTTGACCTTATCTGTTATATGGTATGCAAGAGTATAGTCATACACTAGGCACCCGTAGTTAAGATCGTTATTTAATTATTTATTTAAATTGTATTTATTGAGGTATTTAAAATGCGCGTTCTTTGAGAAGTGACACTTCTAATACACACGACACAGTTAAAAGTGTGTACACGTTTTGTTAAACAAGATATATATCTTTATTATATGATTTCCGGTGGTTTGTAGAGAAATATCAGTGAAATAAAACTGGTATTTCACTGTTTTAAACAGTGAAAAATAACGGTGAAAAATATCGATATTTGTAACTGTTTTATTGTGAAATGACGTCATTTTTTTACGAAATGACGTCATTATTCCAGCGAAAATCTCCAGTTAAACTCTTTTACAATGTAAATAAACGGTGAAATTAGCATAAAATAAAAAGAAAATTTGTTGGATTCGGTGGAATACCGATTTTAATTCACTCGTGATCATTCAAAAAAATATATTTTCACTCGTGGCTGCGCCACTCGTGAAAATATTCTTTTCTATGATCACTCGTGAAATAAAATCGGTATTCCACCGAATCCAACAAATATCCTATATATCCACTAACCTAGTACGAAAGGTTGTTCGCCGTCCATATTATGTAGACTGTAATTTCATAAGATAGATGTGAGAAATTGGCAGAAGTTTTCCTATTGTTTCGTTCAAACATTATTGCTTTCAATGTTTCTGGTTGGCTGATTAATTGTTTTCTCATGGAAACATCGATAATAATAATGCAATTATTTGTATTTACTCCCATGTTCCTATGCATTTAAGGGCGCCAATCTTCAGGATTCGCGTAGAGTAAACCCGGGTAGATATACGTGCTTAATGATCACGCGCTGAATACACAGGTAAGCAACAGATGAACAGATATATTCCGTACCGGTAATTCAACGGTAATGAGCCTTGCCATCGTTCCTGCAGAACAATTCCAGACCTCGAGAGAGTGTTAAACATTCCCGGGAGCGGCGATACACGCGTTGGAGTGTGCTGCCTGGTTTTTTGATTGATAAAAACATTTGATAAGCGCCCGTTCTCTGTGCTAATTGATCGACTTGGCAACAGGTGAAGCAAATTTTGCCGCTTTCTAATACGAGGGTCGTGCCTATAGCGAACATGTGTTACATGCCAGTTTCCAATACACTGTACTTTCAGTACGCATACAATTTAAACGTTATTTAATAAGGGATTGTTTAGTAATTTAATAGTTTACAATCTTCGAAATTTTGCCGCTTTCTATTACGAGGATCGTGCCTATAGCGAACGCGTGATACATGCCAATTTCCAATACACTGTTTTTTCAGTACACATAAAATGTAAACGTTATTTATTAAGTGATTGTTTAGTAATTTAATAGTTTACAATCTTCGAAATTTTGCCGCTTTCTATTACGAGGGTCGTGCCTATAGCGAACATGTATTACATGCCAATTTCCAATACACTGTTTTTTCAGTACACATGAAATTTAAACGTTATTTATTAAGTGATTGTTGAGTAATTTAATAGTTTACAATCTTCGAAATTTTGCCGCTTTCTATTACGAGAGTCGTGCCTATAGCGAACATGTGTTACATGCCAGTTTCCAATACACTGTTTTTTCAGTACACATGAAATTTAAACGTTATTTAATTAGTGATTGTTTAGTAATTTAATAGTTTACAATCTTCGAAACTTTGCCGCTTTCTATTACGAGGGTCGTGCCTATAGCGAACATGTGTTACATGCCAGTTTCCAATACACTGTTTTTTTCAGTACACATGAAATTTAAACGTTATTTAATTAGTGATTTTTTAGTAATTTAATAGTTTACAATCTTCGAAATTTTGCCGATTTCGATTCCGAGGGTCGTGCCTATAGCGAACATGTGTTACATGCCAGTTTCCAATACACTGTTTTTTCAGTACACATAAAATGTAAACGTTATTTTATTTAGTGATTGTTTAGTAATTTAATAGATTCCATTCTTCGAAGTACAGATTCCCACCATTTACTAGTGAATGCTGTATAGCCGTGTATATACATAAAAGAACCTCATATGTGTCGTGTTCTGAGAAAACTGGGCATAATGCTTGTGCGTAAATTGGCATCCCAGATTAGCCTGTGCAGTCCGCACAGGCTAATCAGGGACGACTATTTTCCGCTTTTAAGGAATTTTTCGTTTGAATGATGTCTCATTTTAGCGAAAATCCAGTTAAGGCGGAAAGTGCGGATTGCACAGGCTAATCTGGAACGACACTTTACGCACATGCATTATGCCCAGTTTTCTAGGAACACGACTCATAGAGGCATACAGTCAACTCGAATACGGACGAAATTAACATCTATTATTGAACTGGATTGATGCAATTTGTTAAATGATACATATATGTACATTCGCTTTAATTAAAGTTTATTTGTACCCGACATATACTGCAAACGAAACAGATTTTCGTAAAATATTTCTTAACCCACAGACTAGGCAATCTTCCCATAAAGTTTGGAATGGAAACTTAAACTACGAGTTCTTAACAGTTTTTACTGCAAATATATATTTTCCCGTATGTAAAACTCATAATATAAAAAAACTATTTGGATGTACAAATGGGATTCTAGATAAAGCGCTCGAAATTTGCATTTTATTAAACGAAGCAACAAATATGCGAACAAAATAATAACTACCGCTACCAAGTGTTTTGTAAATAATGCCCTGATCTGGAAAATAAGTTTATTTGCACATTTATTTTCCTCGTCGCTATAAATTTGCGACTACATATTTATAGTGACTCAATATTAATGTTTAACTTCCATGTTTGAATTGCTTTTAACAAAGCATGTATAGCAAATGACAACAATACACGATGCGAACGCATGGATAATGCATATTACAAGCGCAAATTATCTGAAGAGCATATATATACAAGGTGGCACACACTTATAACTAGTTTGATCTGTTATTTATTTCTTAACAAATTGGCACAATATATCAACTTTGGTATATTAATTATTATCGTTTTTGAGTTATTGGATAGTCAACTAGATTTTTTTTTGCAATGATGGCCATGTCTAATAATGGCCTTTTTATATACTTTTTTACGAAGTTCTGAATATTTGGGAGATATTAATGAGAAGTGATATTCTCTTTCAATCATTCTTTGATTACATGTATTACATATTATTTCTTGTCTTTCTGATGCATTTGAATAGCGACCACGTTCTATTTGTAAATCGTGCGATCAAAGTCTGAACAAAGTCCATCTGATTATCAAATATGAGTCTTTACTTAAAGACAAGTATTTTTACATTCAAACGTGTGCTTAAAATAAACAATACGATTCTAGACGACTAGAGTTTTAATATGAGAGTAGCAGTTCTGTGAAAAAATATCTAATAATCGTTGTTTGATCGAATTTGAGTCAATAAGCATATTAGATTGGTTTACCCATAAATATCCTAAAACGTTGTCGAATAAGATGGATTTAATTTTTGAAGCCCAGATTTTTCCATTGTAAATATATCCGTCATTTTTTAAGAATTCAGTATGTTTTGAAGGTCAGCGTATTTTGCGCGTGTCATCCCATTTTATAGTTAGTTCGGGGCCTGCGCTTTCTGCATTTATTAAAACGACTGGCGGTCTAATGGTAATAGTAAACTATATTGGGGAATTTCGATCATGCATATTTGCCTAAAAACATTTAAAAATAATAAATAATCCACCACATACGAGTAATTTCATTTTAGAAAAAAATCCTCCAACATTTTTTTATCTAAGTGCATTATTTACGAATTATTTATTGCAAACGGTACGTTTGCAATAAATAATTGGTCGTTCTATAAATTGTAACAGGCGTATTCCATAATTATCAATAACTTTATCTTTATTTGCTCTTTGAATGTTTTTTGTCTCTAAGTCAAATTCATTATCAAAATATTTATAAATAAAATCATATAATAAAGTTCTTTAGACGTTCTACGGTAAACATTCCTTGTTTTTTTTATATTTTAACTTTTGATTTCTATTTTTCTACGCCAACTTCTTTTTCGTCTAATATATTGGAAATTTTAGAATAGTATAAATATATATTGTAATATATATTGTAATATATCGAGATACCGCCTGAATAGCGACCTTTTTTGTATCTGGGGATTTATTTCCATAGAGATTGTTTCTTCATTAACCCTCTATATTTAGATTGTACTTTGGTTTATATTTGTGTTATATCATAACACAACCATGATATCATGTTTCAGTAACAACGGTTTTAAAGTTAAGATGAAAGATTAATAGATTTAACTTTATGCATTTGCTTGAGAACACTTATTTTTTAAGAATTAAATATAACGAACACTTGTTTGGAGTCATGAAGTGTTCATTGATAACATATAAATTATCAACCACAATAAGAAATATAAATTATCAACCACCATAATAATTGTACCATTTGTATTTTTCTACGCAAGGTTGTCCAAAACAAACACGCATATTGACATTTCCGTTCAGTTATTAGCACATAAAAGCACAATAAATAAATCTAAGCAATATCGTAATTTAGATTTGTTCAGGCGAGTAGACCCTTGAGATTTTCTTCTATCGCAAAAGGCACTCGTATTTTATAATTTTTACTAAACTGTATCCATGGGCAAATATGTGTCGTGTTCTGAGAAAACTGGGCATAATGCATGTGCGTGAAGTGTCGTCCCAGATTAGCCTGTGCAGTTCGCACAGGCTAATCAGGGACGACACTTTCCGCCTAAACTGGATTTTCGCTAAGCAGAGACATCATTTAAACGAAAAATTCCATAAGAGCGGAAATTGTCGTCCCTGATTAGCCTGTGCGGACTGCAGAGGCTAATATGGGATGGGATGACAATTTACGCACATGCATTGTGCCCAGTTTTCTCAGAACACGACAAATCTAACGTCGCCAGCAGTTCCCGTTTTTACCGACCAATTCTTAGACTTTAGTCTAAGAATAAAGAATATTCTTGAAACTATTTTGTTCTAATAATATAAAACAGTTCCATATGGCCCGAAATGTAATACCTATAATTACACAATTCTTCATATATATATATCACAGAAAAAAAAGGCTTTATGCAATTGGTGACACCAACTAAAACTTTGTGATCGTGCTATTATCTATTAAGAAACATTATTGCTGAAACATAAGCAAATATATTTACATTAATATTTAAGACATGGTTGTGATAAAATCTCAGCTCCTTGGAGACCTATCCCTGTTGTGTTACAACGCTTCTACGCACAAGTCTTCAGTTGTAACCTGACTTCTGAAGAACAAAGCTTCTGTGTTGTTCAACACGAAACCTTTTTCACTTGACATAACCGCATGGGTATATTTCCGTATATTGGAAACATAGTCATAACGCCAGAAAAACGATTGGTTCCTCTGATAATCACTTTTGCATGCAAATACCTTATAAATTCCCAACATACAATGATATGGAGATGCCTTTCAATGTTGAATTGATTACAAAAAATTAAGACCCTTGGCACATGGGTATTTTGCTATAAGCTTAACTGGTACTTTAGAATTACGTTTAAGGATGTCACTTGACTGGAATGAGAATAGTGTTATTTAGAGTTGGTGAATTCCCCCTAAGATTGCAATTTACAGCTGTCTGCAAACAGAACACTATTTAAATATATTCTTAATTTGGTATTACAAATTCTAAGGCTTTAAATAGCGTCAATTTGCTGACAGCGTTGTTACATTACTCAGGTGAGGTTATAGTTGTGGAAAATATTTCTGTTCGTAATTTAGTATGTTAGCACTGTTAGTTTTACAAATGTAGCCAATATTACAACGTTAATATCAATAAAAACATAACGATTTAGAACTATCCAACTATATAACTAAAACTTGACTTTGAAATAAAAATGTTACTTTGAGCGCCAAAAAATAAATGTTGCTTGAATTTAAACGTTAAATGATCTAACGGATATTCATAGTTGATTAGTCCAACTAGCTCATTTTCAGTGAATTTTACCTAAAGTGTTAATAGTTCTACATTCAACAAACTGACGAGTGTGGATCCAAAATACATCAGGAACACGATAAACTTATTTAATAAACATTAAATATTTCAAAACGCCACACAAAGAAATATGTCTTGCATATTACTGTTTTAGATATAAATATACCTGTAAACCTGTATAGCCACGTGAGAAAATCCATGAAGCAGAATAACCCGTTCATCGTTCTAAGAATAAAATAATTTAGCGATAAGAGTGAATGTGTGTTTTTTTCGGTTTAAATACTATTATAAAATTCTTGAGCAATGCTCGCGCGAAGCAACGGCGGTTACAGTTTTTCTTGCGTAGTGCATTTTGTTCCGCGATATTTAGAGACATTTATCCAAAAGCGGATATTGGAATCACTTATTTAGGTATCAATTTTTACATGAAGCGCGCGGTTTACAAATGACAAAAATACAGGGTTAACTTAATAAACTAACTTCAATAATAATGGTCCCATTTTGATTCCAGAACATTTCGCCAGTTCATGTTTAAAACGAAATAATGTTAACGCTAGCGTTAATTTACGGCTTTTACACAGCGATTTGTGGTGGTGATGTGGTATTAAATCACCTGTACTAAAGCTCCTGTCTTGGTCAATTCATGCATATTAGAACTCCAGACCGTTGTTTATAAACCGATAAACAAATTTAAATCGAAAAATATTTCTAAAATAACATAATACACGAAAGCGATTAAACACAGCTAAAATATTTAAATGTTAAATTCAACATAACCTGTATTCAAATAGATAAGTACAAGCAATAGATTACTTCCTTCAAGTTTAATATTAATGCCGATGTTTTTCGCGTCGATTTATGTTTAGAACAATACAACAACCGACATGTAAGAACCTGTTGTTGTATTATTTAAAAAAATACTTGTTACGCATAAGTACGACAGCTTATCGCGCGCTTGATTAAGTGAAATGTCTGAGACACACCCCGGGTCCTCACATAATGCAGCCTCAGGCGCGGAAGGACGTCATAAAATTCGAAATACACACACGAACGCACGCACGCTCGCACGCACGCACACATGCACACACACACACACACTAATATGGTATACGTGTGCCGGTATAAACTAACAAGTAAAGACTTCTAATGGCGCAACATGTATTGTTTTACATTGCCGCTGTGTTTGTTTTTTTTATATTTTATAAGTTCGGCTTGACATGTAAGCAGGAATTTGAGTCGTACATCCATCCCTGTGTTCATACCAAATTAGCAGAAAACCTTTACCCTTGTTATATTTACTAATGCGATTCCTACAGTCACGACCATAACGAAGTTTTAAGATATAAACTACGTCAATGAAACGATAAGCACTTTTAGTCTGTCCTGAATAAATATATTTTGGATAGTGAATATATCTTTAGGATCATCTAGAAGTAACCTAAACATTAACATGTCCAGTATATGTCCACTGAAAATTTAAGCTGTAACTTACCAATTGTTTGGCCTCGCTCGTTGGTAGGTTGAACGCTTTTTCTGAGCAAGTTATCAGCTTCACAGCAAACATCCATCTGCAAGGCAAAACGCACGGAATCGACTTCATATTATAATAGTATTCCTAATTACCTTTTATGATAATTGTGTCGTGTTCTGGGAAAACTGGGCATAATGCTTGTGCGTAAATTGTCATCCCAGATTAGCCTGTGCAGTCCGCACAGGCTAATCAGGGACGACAATTTCCGCTTTTATGGAATTTTTCGTTTAAATGATGTCTCTTCTTAGCAAAAATCCAGTTAAGGCGGAAAGTGTCGTCCCGGATTAGCCTGTGCGGACTGCACAGGCTAATCTGGGATGACACTTTACGCACAAGCATTTTGCCCAGTTTTCTCAGAACACGCTACAATTACCGGTAAGGAAAGCCATACGTGTTTCGGTTAGTATCACCGCGCACTTTCCGTTTAATATTATGTATCACTTATATCTGGCATGTTGGTGCACGTGTTCATTGACTCCATAAATCACATAAAAATAAAATATTAAAAAACTATATTTTAAATCTATCTGACATGTTGGTGCACGTGTTCATTGACTCCATAAATCACTTTAAAATAAAATAAAAAATCTCTATTTTAAAACAACATCGTGCTTAAAAAATGAAACAAATATTCCACTTACAAACACAAATTTCTACAAAATTATATAATCCTTAGTATTTGTACTTGGTCACCCACTTATTTTACTGCTTACACATGAACAGCAAATGTTAGAATTAGAGGCCAGGATTGTACCACGGTGGCTGATTATTAATTTACAGGGAGTAAGTATTTGCGAGTTATTATCGATGCCAATAAATTCACCGGATCGAATCGATTAGTGTCATTGTGTATTGACGATATCCAGTAGTGCGATAGCACCGGAAGCGAGTGCTGGTTCCCGTCGTCAAGGTGTTATCAATTATGTATCAGCCTTCTTGACCGATGCCCATCCATGATTTCAACATAAGTAGTATATACCTGATAAATGGATTATGTTAGTATGTATAATTATAGATAACGGAATACAGATGCAGGGATTTCAAGTGCACAATGAGTGTGGTCTAAGTTATCGATCGAGAGACTGTCCTTGATTTTAACAAGTAAAAGATTCTGAGTAGTGAGAAAGTTACGGCCGTCGTTTAGGGCCATTATAGGTAAGAAATGTATTCCTCAAAGTTAGGATTTTCACGTTAGATGTTAAAACTAACAGATCAGACGTTTGTCAAAACGCTGTTTTAAAGGTGCAATTTTGGATAAACAACCGAAAACAGTTTTTGCAACAGAAATCGTGCGTGCATATAAAAAAAGAAATGGAAGAGGATACAAACGCAAATACCTTTTGCCATATATGACCCGCGAAAAGGTCATGCGAAAAGAGGTCGTATGCCATATAAGGCCAGGGTAGTTCCTCCAGATCAGCTTGCGCAGTCTGCTCAGGTGCTACACTGTCCGCTATAAAGTCACGCAATCTATCTTGGTCTGATGAGCGGACAGGGTAGCTCCTCACCAGACTGTGCTGTTCTCGAGCTACCCTGGCCTCATATGACATACGACCCATTTTCGCATGACGCGGTTTATTTCTTGCTTTGTATTGGATTCATATATGTATACTAGAAATCGACCTATATGAATCCAATACAAATGAGAGTAGCACCTCTAGGCACCAATCCCCATTGACACTCTTGCGAGAGTTGAGTAATAATGGTGTTGACACCAGTACTAAACCAAACACAGTTACACTGTGTGAACGACGCATACATTGTTGTTGCGGTTTAGTTTACAACTAAGTGGTTGTCCGACTGATATCGATAAGAATAAGCTCAGCATAACTGAGAACCCAATGCCTATATAGTATTATTGCGTGTTTGTATTCAAATTATTGATATTCAGGATATTCAGATGGTCGTCTTTTTGTTTAAAAAAAAACTCACTATATTTTCGTTTATTAAATAACTCTAACTAATGCCTTCCTCATTGTGTTCAATGCTGTGTTTTTATAATAAAACAAGGTGATCGAATGATAAGATTAGGTAAACTGCGTATTATAAATTGATAATTAAGGACACTTTATGTCACATATCTCATTTTAAAGGTGTAAAATTTGATTGTGAAACGGCATTAATGTGGCTATAATACAATGGTGTACTCCCCGTTCATGTTATATTTTAACAATAGCAAAACGGGATACAACATGGCGCTTGTCTTTTAATCTTATCACCGAAATATTTAATTTCTAACATCTTATTTCAAAGTCGTAGGTTATTATAACACTTGTAGTAAATAGAAACAATCGTGTGATGCAGTAGTCAGACTCTGGGGCCCGGNTTTTTTTTTTAATAATGGGCCTATTGCACATTTTTCTCTCATAAAGGGCACACAGTACATTTTCACTCAATACATACGAGCAGACTTGTTTTATTGTCCCTTTTAAACAAACGGATAAGCGCTCTTATCGCCTTGTACACACATCCCCGATCAGTCAATTCCTCAATCATGCCCTTGGGATCCTGAATGCTTCATCTATCGATGGTTGATTTAACAGGTCTTTTGATTGGTCAAGGAAAGAGAAGTTGCGAATGGATACAGGAGATCGTAGGTCTGAAAATTTCTGACGTTAATAATTTGTGAAAAACAAATTATGTTGGAAGCAATTAGAGAGGTGATATTGATAATCGTCTTTGTCTTAGTCCAAGGCCCATAACTTCGTCAAAAATAATTGGACCGGAACGAAACTGATACTTCATCTGTCAATCAAATGTCGGAGTTTTGTTGACGATTGTAATGGTTTATCTGTGTTGATGATGGTGAAAGTGAAAATGTGTAGTAGATGATAAACATTTTATTAGGAATTTATTTGAAACTTAAGAGGAGGTTTGAATTCAAAGAGAAAATCCTATTATGGTTATATGTTAACTTCTACTTTATTATACATTTCTTAATAAAGTTTTTTGTTTTGTTTTTCAACGTTTGCTTTCCTTCTTCATCAAACATCATACATTTCTGAAATCTAAAGCTTTAGACATTGTAGTGAATTTCATTTTCATATAGACTTCAGAAAGGTGATGATTTACTTTTTATATTCCATAAATTTATATCACAAACTAAGTTATTTTAAAGCATTAAAATTCACCTTAAAAAGTGCCCCCCCCCCCCCTATTCAACGTCAACTTTTGAAATTACTCGGTATGTACCGGTACTCGGATTTATTAAGTTAGATATAGAATACCAGTCTTAGCCTCGTCGTTAAATGCACAAACAGCCTGAATCAATTGTTAAATATGGTCAATAAACGGTGCCATGGAGAAGATTGTGTAACGGTATGTTGACAAATGTAGCGGCATGTATCAAAGACCTTTAATACATGTATTATAGGTCTTTGCATGTATCGTCCAATATTTGCAGAAAGTGCGAAAGTGCGAAAAAAGCGCGTGAGAATGACCACAGAGTTACACCAAAAGCAGAGACGTAGATAACACGTCTCTGCCTAAAATAATCTTCCTTTTATTTAGTTATATTTCTTGGTATTACAAATGGCATTTTTTTCGGCATACAAGTATTTGCTAATGAACAAATGTTTTGTTGTGATATGTTATGCTGTACACATGCTTAATTCTAGTTATCAATTTGTTGAGAAGGGATTATATTATGTACATAACGTATTGATGTTGAACACTTTATATATTTAAACGACGGCAAGTAGCCAATGACCATATCTCGCGATCAGTTTGAAGCAACAGGGAATCTTGAGCGCTGTAACTGGAAATTATTCATGCGCGGTTGCCACGTGGGGTTAATGGGTATATCAAACTTATCAATACACGGTGTATTCACCGGGGGCGTTATCGACAATCATAATGATGCAATCCCTCTGGAATCGCATTATCGGATTGTATAGCAATTATGAATCTTGGGTTGCTCTTTAGCGTCCAATAAGTCACTGAATGATGAATCTATTCCAGTTATTGCACGTAAGATACAAATGCGTGAAAGTTCTGCAAATAAATACCAAAACCAATTATGCGGACATGTACTGCGGAAGTTTTCGTTTCCACGAATGATAGTAATACAATTCATGTTCTGAGAAAACTGGGCAAAATGCTTGTGCGTAAAGTGTCATCCGAGATTAGCCTGTGCAGTCCGCACAGGCTAATCCGGGACGACACTTTCCGCCTTAACAGGATTTTCGCTTAGAAGAGACATCTTTTAAACGAAAAATTCCATAAAAGCGGAAATTGTCGTCCCAGATTAGCCTGTGCGGACTGCACAGGCTAATCTGGGATGACACTTTACGCACAAGCATTATGCCCAGTTTTCTCAGAACACGACACATATGTGAAGCACAACTACTTCTTACAGCATTAACAACCCGCAATAGTATAGTTTCTTATATGCTTGTCAAAAAAAAACAAGTTTTAAATATTTAATATGCATGCTGTAATGTGCGTTAACTTTAATTTTATTAACAATTTCGACACGCCTGTCCAATAAATTTTAATACATCATGTAATACCCCATGCGTTAACGGCACATTATTACAGAAATGTTCAGAACATTTTGTACAAATATTCATTATAATATATAGATTTTAAATGGTGAGCTCCACTATGGAGAATACCATTGATGTTTAAATTTTGTTATTTACCAGAATATTTCTGAAGCTATGTTTGTTTTCGAAGCTGTTAACCGCTCCCTTCCTGGACGTACACTATAATGTTTTCTACGTCATGTCGCCAAGGCGTCACCCATAGCTGCCACGTAACAACGTCAGGGCGTCAATTAAATGACGTACACTTTGTGTCGTGGCTTTTTGTACACCTACGGCGGCTGACGGGAGGCGGGAGGCGGCATTCGGGCTAGCGGACGGCCTCCAGGAAAACTATGCCCGCTTTTTAACTCACACCTTTTTGTAATGAATAATCTTGTAGATAATGCTTCAGGACATAATATATTGGCCAAGTTTGATAACCACCCAGATCACGTAAACCACTGAGCTAATGGCCATTGGGTTATAATCCATGCTAAATTAACTTTGTCCTCCTAGTTCAACTAGACCAACTCGACGAACTAGTTTCAATGGTATCATTATCAATTTTGGTTTTAAAATTAATGTTGTCATTCTAAAATTTTAAAGTTTATAATAATCAAACTTGATCAAGGTAACCCAGACTTTTGAACGAGCGTATTTTGTGACATATTGGCTCTCTTGTCTCGTAATGGTTTACCGGTACACTCCGCATAAATGTAAAACGAAACCCTCGATTCGGTTGGATGTGTGTTGATTTGGTGGTATATGCAACATACCACACGACGTACTCGTGCGGCTCAATTTATACTGTAACTAAGTTCAACACACATATTACATTAAGACAAATATATAGATACTCTTGTGTTTTAAGTATTTTTGTTCAAAATAATTTAATTTATAGCAGTGATTACCGGTACACACCTGTCTAGGACCTAGCATATCGAATCAATGTGATTTGCGTTTAATTGAAATATGTTTCATTATGGTATTCAAGTAATCACCTATGCGGATCGTATAAATTCAAGATATAGATGGCCGAAAAATGGATGATACCAACCAGACAGTCTTTTTCTATGATAACGCTATGGTGCAAATTTAGATACAGCTAGAAGAAAATAAATCCTGAAAATGAGTGGTTATACACGTGTTACGACTCGTTTTTTCTAAGTTAAATGTATTTTCAAA
This sequence comes from Dreissena rostriformis, assembly GCA_007657795.1. NCBI lineage: Eukaryota > Metazoa > Mollusca > Bivalvia > Myida > Dreissenidae > Dreissena > Dreissena rostriformis. The sequence goes on along the minus strand of VMBQ01000999.1, from coordinate 34,549 downwards.
GCAAGTGTTGCAGTCTTTTTCGTATATCCCAAACGATCTCTGTGTGTGTATCAGGCTATTTCCTATTATTCGGGGGGTCTCGGTAAACAATACAATTCAATTAGCGGACATCTCTTATAAGTCTTATTTTATATATAGTCTCCATTTCCAGTTATTGGAACTATTAAAAATGACTATAATATATTTCTTAGCACCATTAGTGGTTGATTAATTGCTAAGATTATAGTAAGATTACCTTTTAACAATTCATGTGATAGTGTTTTTACACTCTCATCTATGTCAAAATATAAAAGTGCCCCAGTGACTTTTCTTGCAATTTATTTTCTGAACTCACAAGACCAGTCGAGCCTCATCTACCGCTTTGACCAAGGTTGGGTACACCATCCGCGGAAGATGGTTCGGTAGAGGGATTGGGGCAGCGTAAGTGACAGCAGCTACGGACGACAGGGGCAGCCACATGGAGCAATATTTAAAGTTAAAACAGTAGTGTTTCATTGGCCTATACTAAGGTACGTCTCATCAGAATATATTAAGGAATAAATGGTATATTGATGCGAAGCAAAGATCTATAAATAAATGTGTATTGATAGATCGTTGATGCAAAGTGAAAGCATACCGGGAATCAGAATAATTTTTATTATGTCGTTCTGTGATAAAGTAGTGTGTAACCTATACGATATATTCTTTTGCAGTGATCTCCCTTGCAACAAATGGCGGGCGTTTATAAATAAATGTTGATCGTTCGAAACTTATTTGTCTTTCCAACGGTGTTCCAATTTTCAGCTACGGTAAATTCAGTTAAAAAGCCGATTTGAGTCAAGCAAATATACAGTAACGTCATCTTTTGACTTATCTCGACGTCTTACAATTTCGGTATCGATACTTGTTTTTGTTACATAAATTCGGAAAGCTGTTTTCGGATATTTGACATATTGACAAATTTTTAGGTTAAATTTTAACCTAAAAATTTGTCAATATGTCAAATATCCGAAACTTAAACAAGTTCTCTGTATGTCCATTATTTCATTTAAGTGAGTATTTGGGTGTTTGTGTTACACACATGTTCAACAATATTGCTGCAGATAAATATTACATGAATGTGTTACCATAATTTCATTACTGAACAACATTCCTGCCAGCAATTTTTGTTTTGTAACCAAACTACCTCTCTAGAACGTTGGCAAAGGTTCTCAGCGAAGTGACTGTTATTAATGGCACTAAGTCAGCCATGCATGTGGCACACTTAAACTCGGGTTAACTTTTTATCCCCCGCCAAAGGCTAAGGGATAAATAATTGGCGTTGTCCGTCCGTCATTCTGTCCGTCCATTTGTCAAAAAATTTTGAAATTGTCGGGGGATACCAATTCAACGAATTAACTTGTTATTATATCATATCAGGGGTGCAGTTATCCTATGTCTGACTTGTCTAACCCAGGTAACTGCCCAGACAATAGATTTATATATATGAGTTGTTGTTTCAGTGTTTTTTTTTTCACCTATTGGGGAATGGTGGCGGGGCCCTTTCAAAGGGGGAAAACGTTTTAAAGGAAAAGGGGAAAATTAAAAATTCACACTTTTATAATTATGATATGATATTTAATATATGAATACACATGTATGTATGAATGTAATATTCACAGCTGAATGTCTCTGTCCTTTTTTAACCAGGTTTTCCGAAGGAAAAAACTGGTTATTAGATTGGCGAATGCGGGCAGGCTGGCTGGCTGGCGGGCGGAACAAGCTTGTCCGCTCTCTAATTCAAATAGTTTTCATCCGATCTTTACGAAACTTTGTCAGAAGTTGTATCTTGACAATATCTAGGTCAAGTTTGCATATGGGTCATGCTGGGTTAAAAACTAGGTCACAAGGTCACTTAGTGCGTTTTAAACATTGAGCATGTTGCCTGCTCTCTAATTCAAATAGTTTTCATCCAATCTTTACGAAATTTGGTCAGAAGTTGTATCTAGACAATAAATAGATCAAGTTCGAATATGGGTCATGCTGGGTCAGAAACTAGGTCACGGGGTCGAAAAACAGATTGATTTTGAAACAANAACAAAAGTGATTGCTTTATTGTGTACAAGACTGCTTGTAATAGCAAGTTAACACTACATGTACAATTTATTATTAATTCTGATCCTTTGAACATAAATACTCCTTAAAATTAGCGGATTTTGATTTTTACTCATCAATTAAAAAATTCATGAGTGAAATACCCCTCGGCTGAAAAAAATATCTGGAGCTCTGTTTGTAAGAGTGTATTTGATGGTTGATATATTTTCCATTAATTATTATGCATTGCCATGATACCTACTGGTAATTTTGTTTATATCAACAGCGCTTCCTGTCTTAGTTGCCCAAAATGACTTCAAAGAAAGTGCGCACTCCGTCAAAGACTCCAAGAACACTTATCGGGGAGTTCATAGACAGCAATTTAACGCATACCCAGGAAGTTCTGAGGGATCGTTTTCCGGGGTTTGTCAGGTATCTTTGTTGTTTAATTCACACATTCTTAGATTCATTATGTTTACAATAAGAAACCTGTATTGTTTAAACATTATTATTATGTCATCGTAAGATATAACACATAAAGTGAACCAAACCCTAGTTGTAAGCTAGGACTTTAAAAGCAGCAATTTTTTACCTTGTTAATAAAGTACCCATAAAATGCACTTTCCCAATTGAGAAAATTTCAGACAATTCCGTCTGAAAAATTCCCAAAAGGAAAGAAAATTTCATCAATTTAGTTCCAAAAGCCCATTATCTGCTAGTGAACAAATAAAGTTACTTAGTTAGCACCGAAACTGAACCAGGCCTCGACACTAACTTTTATTTCAACTAGCCCATTTGGGCTAGTAAATGCAGAACCTACTAGCCCTGACCAATCTTTCATGTGCCCTGACCCAAGTATTATCAAAACACATATATTTATCATAGAAATAAAAAAGGTAGTGACGTGTTTTCTCGATAAAAATACATTCCAAATCTATTTCGAAATAGATCCGTTAAAAAGCGTTTGTTGTCTCCGACTTCACTCTGGGATTTAATTGCCATCTGGTCGTACTGTATTAAGATTTTTACATCTTTGAAAAGCTTATTTAATATGCAGTTTATTGATATATTCCTCGAGGAAAGCATGGGCTTTATAATTTGATTGATGAATTAAAACTTTGTAGCGCGTCTAAAAATCGGTGTTGCATTTTCTAGATTGTGGAGACTTTTTCTCTCATTAAAAGCAAGTCGTTTTTGCAGTATCTAGTACTATCTACAGCGCTACGGTCGTTGAGATAGATCAGTATTAATCTGTGACATTTACAGTTATTGTATACACCTTCATGTGGGGACGCATGTATTCGGCTGTCTGAGCGCTGATTGGCTGATATGATTACCAAGAATGTGATTGACAGCTGGCATCATGTCTTTCATGTTAGGCAAGTGGGGTTGTTGTTTGTCGCACTTCACAAGCGTGAATGTGATGTACAAAAAAGGCACAAAATCTTGACCAAACTGGATTTAGTTATGAATGTCGGATTATACAGAAAATTTAAATGCGTGAACAAAATTAGTGTCCACGGCCGACTCGTGAATTTAACTCGGTCAAGTGAAGGTCAAATGTACCGAACCCGGATTGACGCATACACCTTTTGACTCGCAGGGAAGATGAAGGGAAACACCAATATTTATTTGTTTACTTACGGAAGAAAATTCTGCATCAAACACGGGCGGATAATCCCGATTATGTTGGACCAATCAAAAGCGGGATAAATAATGGGAGATTAGGATCGTATTTCACATTCAGAAAAGTGCATAGTCCGAAATTTGATGAATAATTTTAATTCGATGGGAAAACCTGAAAAAATTTTATCGGACATTTTGGGCCGACGAGCTACCAATTTCGATCAACCCTTGAATGTTTATGTCGGACATGGCTGAACACATAATCCTGCCCAGAATACACACGACCGGTCGGGCATGTTCCTGGGACATTGGCTAGCCCGGACCTAGGTACAGGCAGTGAATGTCGTTCGGACGTGCCTTAGTGTCGAGCCCTGCTGAACATGTCAGCAAAAAGGCATGTAAAAGAATATTTAGATGATATTGTGCAATTAAGTACCAAGCAATTAAAAGGACCCATAATTCCCACTCTGCAGATTTAACAACGCGAATTGTCCCAATTTTTGGAACTAATTTAGAAACTAACTCTTGCCTACACTCTAGACAAAATACTGATGGTAAACTGAACAATTAAATCACTGGTTGCAATTTGAATGCAATTTCAAATACATTAGACAAGTAAATACTAAGTTTGGGAGCTTTATCTGGGCATTCATACCATGATGAAGTCAACTGAACACAAACATGTGTGGGACAAGATGATGTTGACAAGAATTGGAGCAGGGCTCTGGGGATTCTGGGCTTAATGCATGTGCGCAAAGTGTTGTGCCAGATAAGCCTGTGCAGTCCCCACATGCTTATCAGGGACACCACTTTCTGATTTAATTGCATGTTTTGTTTAAAGAAGTCTCTTCTTAGAGAAAATACAGTTTAGGGGAAAATTGCCATCCCTGATTAGCCTAACACTTTATTCACATGGATTAAACCCCATTTACCCAGAGCGACCCTCATTGTTAATTTACTGAACTACTGACTTCCATTTTAGAACCCCTGAAATTCCAACCGCTCGTAAGGCACCCAAGCATGACAGAGTTGCCAGTCTACGTGGAAAGAAGATGTCGTCTTCATTCACTTTTGGGACAGAAGAAACGCCCAGGCAAATTGTAAAGAAAATATTACTGTGAAAATTATATTATTTTTTGGACACAAATTTTGGTTGGTCCTCTCAACCACTCAATCAAATGTGCCGTGTTCTGAGAAAACTGGGCAAAATGCATGTGCGTAAAGTGTCATCCCAGATTAGCCTGTGCAGTCTGCACAGGCTAATCAGGGACGACATTTTCCGCCTAAACTTGATTTTTCGCTAAGAAGAGACATTTAAATGAAAAATTACATAAAAGCGGAAATTGTCATCCCTGATTAGCCTATGCGTACTGCACAGGCTAATCTGGGATGACAATTTACGCACAAGCATTATGCCCAGTTTTCTCAGAACGCAACACAAATGGTCAACAGCTGTTTGATGCCAAGAGTCGTATACCGGACATAAGAAAAAATCCACAAATTAGAGGTCCAACCGAAATGCCTTCTCTAAGATCCTCAAAATTTCATGTTAACAAAAGTAAATGAATCAACGAGTTTATGGATCAATGCCATGCAATTCATAAAGATTTTTCGTTTGTTAATCATCCTGTAGTAAACATAATAGGAGCTGAGTTTTAATAGCTGTTCTTGTTTCAACATTTTTGTATAGGTAACATGGTATTTATATTGGTTGTATACATTAATCAATAATTACCATCTTAAGAGTATCAATCTGATTTTAGGATGTAAAGGAATTGATTGATTCTGATATAAATGTATATATTAACTTACATAGAAAACTCAAAACATCTGCCCATGCAAATGGGCAACAGTGCAACATATGAAGTACATTTTTGCTTTGGTTGTTTTTAAGCTTGAGGGATTCCTTGCTGATGAGCACAGCACAGCCCCTCTAATTCGTGTTCAGAAGAGGACCTCACAGACAGGCATGTCAGCCAGTCAGCCCACCCTCCCTGTGACTCAGGGGTGGAGCCACGTGACCTCGCCAGCCAATCTAACTGCAGAGCTGGAAAGGGACACACCCAGAACGCTGATTCAGAAATACCTGATGAATAGTGAGTGTAGAGAAACAAACATCTTGATGAACCATGGTCAGAATGTTTATCTTGACAATATCTAAGCTAAGTTGAAATCTGTGTCACTTGCGTCCAAAAACTTGGTCGCCAGGTCAAGTCTAAGTGAAAAAACTTGTTACCACTCTAGAAGCCACATTTGTGACTCTGTTTTGATGAAACATGGTCAGAATGTTTATCTTATATTATTATATCTTATCAATATATAAGCTAAGTTGAAATCTGTGTCACGCGTGTCCAAAAACTAGGTCAACCGGTCAACTCTTATAATAACCTTGTCGCCATTCTAGAGGCCACATTTATGACTCGATCTTTATGAAACCTGGTAGGAATCTTTATCTTGACAATATCTTATTTGATATTGAATCAGGATCACCAGGTTTCAAAAACTTTGTCACCAGGTCAAATGTTAGATGAACCTTGTTACCACTGTAGAGGCCACATGAATGACTCAATCAAGATGAAATTTAGTCACAATGTTTATCTTGATAATATCTAGGCTGAGTTCGATTTTGTTCTCGTGAGTCCAAAAACTAGGTTGAATCTTAGAAAAAGCTAGTCATAACTTTAGAGGCCACACGCATAACTTGATCAGAATGTTTATCTTCACAATATTTTTGGTTAAGTTTGAAAACTAGGTCACCATGTCAAAACAAAGGAAAACCTTTTTACAACTCTAGAAATAAAAATAATGAGAAGGCTTATTTATGACTCAACGGTGATGACATGTTCTAAAGAAGTTTATCCTGACAATTCGTATGCCAAGTTTGAATCTGGGTTATGTATGTCCGAAAAAAACGTCACTAGGTCAAATCTTAGAAACCTTTGTTACCTGTCTAGTTTCCCAGATATATGACTCAATCTTGATGAAACTTGGTAACAATGTTTATCTTGAGAATATCAAGGGTATGTTTGAGTCTGTGTGAAGTGAGGTAAAAACTAGGTCACCAGGACAATTGATGTACCTCTAACTTAGGGGAGCACCTCAGGGCTATCATTGCCCTCTTGTTCTTTTGGGTATCCAAACAAAGGTTATGCTTACAGTAACATAATCGCAATACACTTCTATTACACAAATTTTATATTTCATTTCACATGAAGTAGAAATGTTGAAACATATCAGCAAAATTTGAATAATAAATAAAAATCTTTAGCAGAAAATAACCAGTTTTCCTCGTAAAAATGCTAATTTGCACCACTGGAAAGGACAGACTGTTAATGAAAATTCAGTAAGAGCTCATTCAATGTGCACCCTCTGACTTTCCTGTAATTGATTAACCCTTTCCAGCGCAGAAAAAAAATTGATAATGGCTATATGCAAATAGCATTAAACCAGAACAGCCTGCGAGTAACTCGCAGTCTGTTCAGGTTTTATAATGCTGTTTGCTGCTCATCAGTATCTTAGTGTTTGAAATGAAGCCATTACAAATTGAATCTATTAAGAAAGGTCGTTAATTTAATTTGATTGTCTCAGGAACTACAAACATGTAAAAATGCATATCCGAGAGGGAAAGGGTTGAACGTACTATCTTGAAAACCAATACGCTGTCTATACCCACTTTACAGCCACGTCCACTGCGGAGACCCCAGTAGTGGGTGGAGGTAGGAAGGGCACTTCAGACAGCCTAAAGAGCACACCAGTCGTGCCACTGGTCAACGACACATACAATACGCCAAGGTGAGAGCAACAACAGGGTTCTTAGCTAACCTGAGCACTAACTGCTCAAGGATCTGTATTGTGATCACCCTATGTCCGGTGTCATTCGGTGTCTGGTTTGCATGGTCAACTTTAAGCACTCTATTGGGGCCAAATATTTCATGTAATCTTGATGAAACTTGATGAAACTCAGAATGTTTATCGGAATAGTATCAACGCCAGATAAAATCTGGGTCATTTGAGTCCAAAAACTAGGTCACCAGATCAAATGTTAGAGAAACTTTGTTACCAATCTAAACACCTTATTTATAACTCAGTCTTAATAAAACTTGGTCAGAATGCTCATCGTGACGTTTTAAAGGCTGAGTTTGAATCTGGGTCATGTGAGTCNAATCTTTATGAAACTTGGTCAGAATGTTTATCTTGACAATATCATTTAGTTTGAATCTGGGTTACTTATGAGCATAGTATGTCTTCACAACTACGATATTTTCAGTCCTTTTCGTGAGAGTTCAGGAGGGTCATCTGACGTCATGCCGGGTACTAGTCGCAGAAGCAAAACACCCAGGAGTCGTAAAGGTAGTGGATTGTCGATAACCAGCTTGTCTGTTCGTTAATGAACGGTTAACTACAACTTAAAGTTTCTTAACTCGCTAAAAATATTTATGACCTCTAGCAGCCATTTTCCAAAATTGCCAAAACCTATAAATATGAATAATAGGGCTCATATCACGGGCCAATCAGGGACGACACTTTCTGCCTAAACTCAATTTTTTGCTGAGAAAAACTTCCTTTAACTGAAAAATACAACAAAAGCAGAAAGTGTTGTCCATGATTAGCCTGTGCAGACTGCACAGGCTAACCTTGCAGACTGCACAGGCTAATCTGGGATGACACTTTACCCTCTTGCATTAAGCTCCGTTTTACAAGAGCGAGGCTCATATCCATTAGCTTATTAATACGAACATAGATTGGTTTTAAGTCTCGCTGTCAGATGATAAACAAATCCAGTACAATTACAGTTGAGAAACAATCTTACAGGGTGGTAAATCGTGTTCAGGCCATGGTAGACAAGTTTCACATGTCTCATTTCACTTATTATCCCTCGCCAAAGGCGGAGGGATATAGAATTGTTGTTGTCCGTCCGTCATTCCGTCCGTCTGTCACAAAATTTTGAATTGGTGGGGGATATCAATTGAACAAATTCACTTATTATTTAATGTTTTCAATATTGTGTTTTATTTACATGTAAAATACCTTAATACATTGTACATAAACATGATTGAAAATGCTGTAAAATTCAAGGCACCAGGATAGATTGTGTTGATGTTACCAAATTGTTGCAAACTATATACTTTTATTGCAGGTCGTTTTAATCTGTCTACACAAGATCTGGGCTCTTCTCTTGTTATTCCTGCAACCAATCCTAATGACTATGTTGTACCCAGGTAAAATAAGCATGTCTATTATCACTGTTTTATTCCCAGGTAAAATAAGCATGTCTATTATCACTGTTTTATTCCCAGGTAAAAAAAGCATGTCTATTATGACTGTTTTAATCCCAGGTAAAATAAGCATGTCTATTAGTGTTATAACTGCTTTATTCCCAGGTAAAATAATCATGTCTGTTATATTAAGTTTGCTAGGGTTTAAATAGTCTTATATGAATTTACATACCTCTTAGTTGTATATTGATAGCTTCTTATGTAAACATCAAATGCACATTTCAGTATTATTATGATTTTCAGGGAATTTGATTTTAATTGTTACTAAAAGCTGCTTTGAGTATGCATTGTGAACGGAGATCTGGGATTAAAGCATGAGCATCAAGTGTCATCCCAGATTAGCCTGTGCAGTCTTCACAGGCTAATCAGGGACGACACTTTCCGCTTAAACAGGATTTTCATTTAGAAGAGACTTTCTTAAAACAAATAATTGTGTATAAGAGGAAAGTGTCGTCCCTGATTAGCCTGTTCGGACTGCACAGCTAATCTGGGACGACTCTTTACACACATGCATAAAGGCAAATTTTTTCAGACCCTGGTTCAATTGTCATTTTAGTTTGGAGTTTGCCTATATTTCAGTCAATTCCTATCGTCTTCCTCTGAGGACAGTGATGAGGAAGTGATTGTTGCCACTCAGCCAAGTCGCCGTGCTCACTTTAGACGTAAGCATGTAGCTCACAATAGACATAAGCATGTAGCTCACTTTAGACGTAAGCATGTAGCTCACTATAGACGTAAGCATGTAGCTCACTATAGACGTAAGCATGTAGCTCACTATAGACGTAAGCATGTAGCTTACTTAAGACGTAAGCATGTAGCTCACTATAGACGTAAGCATATACCTCACTATGGACATAAGCATGTAGCTCACTATAGACGTAATCATATAGCTCACTATAGACGTAAACATGTATCTCACTATAGATGTAAGCATGTAGCTCAGTATAGACGTAAGCATGTATCTCACTATAGACGTAAGCATGTATCTCACTATAGACATAAGCATGTATCTCACTATAGATGTAAGCATGTATCTCACTATAGACATAAGCATGTATCTCACTATAGATGTAAGCATGTATCTCACTATAGACGTAAGCATATAGCTCACTATAGACGTAAGCATGTAGCTCACTATAGACGTAAGCATGAATCTCACTATAGACGTAAGCAAATAGCTCACTATATACGTAAGCATCTATCTCACTATAGACAAAAGCATGTATCTCACTATAGACGTAAGCATGTATCTCAATTTAGACGTAAGCATATAGCTCACTATAGACTTAAGCATATAGCTCACTATAGACGTAAGCATATAGCTCACTAAAGACGTAAGCATGTATCTCACTATAGACGTAAGCATTTAGCTTACTATAGACATAAGCATATAGCTCACTATAGACGTAAGCATGTAGGAGAGTGGCATGGCTTGATTGTCACCTCATAGTGTGTGGCTAGATTTGACAAGTTTCTAGGCATTTAGGAAGCTGGGTTTTAAGTGTTTGAAATATGTTTTGTGAAAATATCTCTGTGTTTGAAAGAAGTTTAAATCTTTAAAGTGAAAAGTTTAGCATCAATTGTACTTACATTTAAAAAAAATAAAAAAAATGACAAGTTAAAATTTAAACAATGTATGATCTTGATGATCTTGCATGACAGTGGTATATCAGATGTTTTTAAATGTGGGGGCACACTGCTTCTTGTTTGTTTCCTTTTCCCTGGTGGAGCATTACATCAATAAACAGTAAGAATAAATTTAGAAAAAATAATTTCATATATTTCTGGTGAAGTATTTTTTCATTTGTTTGGAATTTTTTAAATCCAATATATTCTTGTTTCGTTCTTTCAGAATTGCTTTTCTAATAATGTCTTTGTTTGTGTTACACAGGCAGCTTTAATCTGATGGTGCCTGAGCATGTGAAGGATCAGTTAAAGCAAGGCAGAGAGAGGACGAATGAACAAGAGTTTGAGATGGACTCTACCCCAGGTGACAGTCACTATGACGATAGTGACATAAGTGATCAAGTCAGTCATAATGGCCACCAGGCAGGGAGTCAACAATCCCGTCAGATGCGAGACGATAGTGACATTTATGATGATCAAGTCATTAGTAATGGCTTTCAGGTGGTTTGGATTTTAATTGTGTTATTTTATGCTCCTCTTTATTAAAATTAATATTCTACTTTATTGATTATAAAGTCATTCATGTACTTACTTACTTACTTACTGGCGTTCGCACTACACAATCACGACAGTTTCGGCGATGAATGTTGTAGTCCGTATTAGATCTTCCAGACCTCCATACAGTTTTCTGTGGAGGGTTGTGTCTTCAGACCACTTCGCAGCACTTCATGTACTAAAACGGTTCCATATTTAGCAAGATACACTGTTAACATGTGATATAAAACAAGTTTTGTTAAAATATTTGTAAAGTTCATCCATTACTATTTTGTAACATTCCTGCAAAAGCCACTTACTATATTCATTTATAATATACCTGTTTAATGCTATTAACAAAATACAGGTTGTATCAATCGTTGAAATAAATCCCGTATTATGCTACTCGCTGTTTCCGATTCCATATTACCATACTAGCCGGACTACTTTCTTCAATCCATTTAATGACGTCACATTTTAATGACGTCACATTTAATAACGTCACATTTTAGTCATTGTTTTGTCAGTTTTGTTAAAGCAAAAAAATACAATTGATAACTGTTTTTGTTAGTTGTTGTATATAATAAAAGGAATATTACGCTAGTGAATTATTCCAAGTGTTTGTATCAGTCTTGTGGCTTGCACTATTTCGTATCACACTCGAGGCTCTGCCTCTCGTGTGATACGTCATCACACAAGCCACTTGACTGATACAAACTCTTGGAACAATTGACTAGCCTTATATTCTGTATGTATTTTATATTATTATTTTGTCTCACACTAGAAACTGTAAAGTTTATGTGTAATAAAATTAAACCTGGCTCTGTGAAAAGGGGGCTAAATGCATGTGCGAAAGTGTCTTCCCAGATTAGCCTGTGAAGTCCGCACAGGCTAATCAGGGACAACACTTTCCGCTTTTATGATATTTTTTGTTTACAGAAACTCTTCTTAGCAAAATTCAGTAAAGGCGAAAAGTGTCATCCCTGATTAGCCTGTGCGAACTGCACAGGCTAATCTGGGATGACTCTTTACGCACATGCATTAAACCCCCTTTTCACAGAGCGAGGCTCAATTATGTTCTGTTCTGCTTTCAGGCAGAGCCTGGGCAATCCCGTCAGATGCCAGACGACAATATGGAGGTGGAATTAGAGTTGGATGATATGGGAGATATACACAGTGTCAGCAGTGAGGAGGATGGTAGAAGGTTCAGCATTCTTCCCAGGGAGGGCATCTACAGGGAGTACACGCTGCCCCTAAAAGGGGCTGGGGCAGAAGGGAATGAGGGCTTTGAAAATGTGAGTCACGTCTCCGGCAGTTCAGCTAGGAGTCGGTTGGTCATTTACACGGACAGTAGACAATATGCTGAGCAGCAGTCTAGTGCTGGACGGCATGAAGACGGAGGTTCACAAATTGGTATCGGCAGCGGTGATTTGGGTTATAGTCCTGACAGTGGGGGATCCGCGCAGGCTAAGGATCCATTCAGATACGGCAGGTTCAGTGATGGCCATCAGAATAGACTTGTTGCTATGGGCAAAGGAGATGCTGGGACTAGACGTAGCGAGGGGAATGTAAAACAAAATGTGTCAATGTTATCGTTTCTAAAAGGAAACGAAAGTATGGATAAACACACAGGAGAGAGGAATATGGCTAGTTCTGATGAAAGCATTAGCGGGAGTGAACCAAGCTTGCAGACGGCAAACCGGAGCTCCGAGAGTTTGATGCTGTCGGAAAGGAAAGACCGGTCTGTGATTGGTTGTTCTAGCCATGCGGCTAACAGGGAAGACTGGTCCATCAGTGGTCGTTCTAGCCATGCAGCTGAAAGGGAAGACCGGTCAATGATTGGTCGTTCTAGCCATGCGGCTGACAGGGAAGACCGGTCCATGATTGGTCGTTCTAGCCATGCGGCTGACAGGGAAGACCGGTCTATGATTGGTCGTTCTAGCCATGCGGCTAACAGGGAAGACCGGTCCATGGTTGATCGTTCTAGCCATGCGGCTGACAGGGAGAGACTGTACCTGGGAATGGAGGTCACACATACCTCCCTGCGTGGTCACTCGGAGAGAACCTTTCTTGGTAAGAAGAGTTTCATTTTTGCTGCATGTTGTGGATGGGCTTTTATGTCCCCTTCAAAGAAGGAGGGATAAAGCAGTCACACTGTGCGTCTTCCTGTCTGTATGATTGTCCCTTTTAAAAATTCTGGTCCCAGTGGTATTACCGTAACTTCAGTGTGCGAATTTCACTTTTGAAACTACTAGCCCGTTCGGGCTACCAGATGGAATTTTTCACTAGCCCGAACTGTTTATCACATGTTTTTAAAAGAAGTTTATATTTTGGACAGTTCTGGATAGTTTTTATTGCAGGTAGGGTGAAATTGATAAGGATTACAAATAACAGTTCATCCCAATTTATTCTCTGCTAAATATGAAAAGCAGTCTGTTGATGGCAGCTTCAGAGTACTCTGTATCCTCCTCGTCATCTTCGTCGTCATCTTCAGTCTGGAATTCCTTGGATATTTCCTGGTTCATCATCGCATCCTGATCCACCTGTTAAAAATGAAAGTAAATAATAAATTTGCTTGAAGTATATCATATAAACACTGTCACTAAGCTAACAAAATTACATGTAAAAAATTACATTGCAAAGTATTTAAAACTTGCTCAAGTACCTCGGTGTCGGACTGAATCTCATCCTCTGTCTCAGATTCCACGATGATGACTGGATTTTTGACAGGTTGCTTTGGCTTGGCTTGACAGGATTTGATATACTGATTGTCTGTATACTTTCTTGAATCACAAAATGATTTGAGCTTAAGTACGACTCCATTGTTTATATTTTCAATATCTGGATAAGTGTTGTCAATTGCGATTTCATCTAAACCGATGGCCTGACAGTATGGACCCAGCATGATTGCATCTGAAATACAATAACATATTAATGAAATGCTAATCAAGTTTTTGCATCAAAAAAAAAAAAAATCAAAAATAATATATACAGTCTGCTAACTGGTATTAAAATTTATAATATTAAAAAGCCAGACATTAATTTGTTTAATATAAACAATCACGTTTGTCCAATCCATGATTACTATAAAATATATTTTATAATGATGAAACGATTGTTTAATCACATTTCGTTCTTATTCAAATGTATTTAATTTAGAAAACTGAAATATCGACCATACACTTTGAAATAAGAACGCCATATTTGATGTGGTACGAAACGTCTTTAGAGTTTAGTACGTTTTCAACTCGGCAAAAACATTTTTAAGTTCATAAAACTTTCTTCTAGTTATATATTGCGTAAAAATGGAATAATTGTGTTATAAATTGAGTGTTTACTTAACATGAATTCGAAATAATGGTTTATTTTGTGCAATAACAGATAAAATTAATTTTGTAAGATTCAATTCTTTGACAACTTTTTTGCGAGTGGAGCGAATCTCAATAAAGTTAATTAATGCGGAAATTACAGACAATTGTACGTTTTTAACACTAAACTTTTTAATTTAAAATAAAATAAGTACATGTTCATACCGAATGACTGATACAGATGATTCCTTTATTTGTGTTAGTTTACGCGGAAAACGAGGCCTTTTATCGCGCCATGAACATAGCAAATTTGACACGACCACCACCTGGAAATGCTTGAAGCGCGCATGTTGGGGGTTTCGGTGGAAACGCTATACGACGCTAAATAAACGCTAGATATATTTCAAACGATGGATGAAAATAATATTTTTGAGCATTTTTTATTTTCAAAAGTTAGAAAAATCACTAGCCCGATCGGGCTAGTACCTAGGGAAATTCAGTAGCCCGAAACGAGATCAACTAGCCCCGGGTTATCGGACTAGTGCGAATTTTGAACACTGTAACTTGGCGATATATTGATGGATTTTAAAATAACTTGGTACAAATGTAAACTATCATAAGAAAATGTGTCGCTTGTAACAATTGTCTCTCTACCTCGAAGGTCAATGTAACATTAAGTGGTCAAATGTCCAATTTGCCATGAAACAGCTTTTCTATTGTTACTTTGTCATTTGTCATACAATTTTACAATAACCTACCACAAATGACCACCATGATGAGACAGGGTGTCATGTGTAATACCCATCTCCCTATCTGAAAGGTCCTTGTCAAACTAAGAGGTCAACGGTTGAATTTGGCCATAAAACAGCTTGTCCGAACTCTAACTTTGTCACCCATAATAATGCAATTTTATGCCTTACCACAAATAATCGCCATGAGGAGAGGGTGTGTTGAGGTTAATATAACAGCCGTCTGCCCATCTCGAAGGTCAAGGTCACACTTAAAGGTCAAAGGTCAATTAAGGCCATAAAACAGCTTGTTTCATGGTCCGTTTCTTGTGTTGAGCATATCTTTGAAAGTATTGAAGGGATTTAATTGCACCTTCATGTAATGATTGATGGCTTTAATAGACAATTCCAAGTACAAGAACTATAACTCTGTCAGTATTGACATGGTAATTGCCCTTGCATTTTTCATGTGACAAGCATTAATTCATGGAAGGGATAAAAATGAAACTTTATATATTGAGACGAAGTGAATAGCCACAAGAATCATAACTCTTTTAGTTTTTATATTATTTTTGGAGTAAAAGCTCTTAAATTGATCATTTCTTATATGCAGAATAAAACTATGCACTGTAATTTTGTTGGGAAATCAATAACTGGAACTGTATTGAATGTATTCAAATGGATTCATCTATTGATAAAAAGCTTTAAGAGGAAGTCCATAGTAAAAGTGCCCCTTTGGGCAGATGGGTGGGGGGAGAGGCATGCATAACATTACAATTTGATTTTAGGTTATTTCATTTATTAAAATTTGATGTTATTAATAACATGAAAATGCTGTTTTCCAGCCTCAATGTATGTGCTGGTTTGGTACCAAACATTTTCTTATTCCATAGGTCAAGAAAAAATGCATGAATCTGCCCATGTGTCACAGTCTGGCGTGAGATCCTTCCACACTCCTGCCCTGGAAGCTGAAGAGGAAAGTGGGGTGGATGAAAACAGCCCCTTTTCTGCAGTGACCCCATCTCCTGTGGTGTCCTCCAGAGGGAACAGCCCTGCTAATGTGACCCCATCTCGCTCACAGAGGTCAGAGGCATCACCAGCAAGGTCGTACGAGAGGTCGTCAAACGCAAGGTCAGGGTCTGTGGCCTCAATGTCAGCCAGATCCGAAATATCGTTCAGGAAGCCTGGAAAGAGAACACAACTGCAGTCAATGAGTCCTGCAAAAACTGGAGATGTGAACAACACGTCACATCGAAGCTCAGTAATTGATGCAGCAAACAATGCATCACCTAGGAGCTCAAGGTCATCTTCGAGAGGTCAGAGGTCAACTCCAAGTTCAGGGGGGTCAAGGTCAGGGACACAAGCTGAGAAAGGCACTCCCAAATCCTCGATGTCAGCAGCTGCAAGCAATCTACTTTTGAGAAATCTAACACCCAGCACCCCTGGATCAGTGCAACAAGCACCTGCTGAAAGGGTCAGTCCTCGATCATTGGCATCAGCACCTGCAAGTAGATTGGTCTCCAGAAATTCTTCACCTGCTACACCGCAAGCTTCTCCTGTTGTGGCAAGAAGGAAACATGGGGCAGGTAAGTGTTTTACTTTGTGGTAATTAATTAACTGCAATTCATAATAAAGGTTAGTGTCTTAATAAGGCAATAATACTTATGTTCGTCCATTGACTTTTCAAATTTGCTTTGATGGGAATAGTGTTTGGGAATATAGCAATTGCAATTGTTTGGCTTTTTTATATACAATTGATAAATTGAAATGGTTTATTAAGGTTTTTTTTAAGCCTCAAAAGAAGGGGCCCTAGTTGAAAATGTGTGGAAAAAAGTGTGTGAAAACCAAAAACGGGGATATTTTTCGCGATATATTTAAATAGGGAATAAAATGTCTAGATGCGAATTTATTATTTGAGGAAAACTCCATAAATGTGCATACATTAATTTTCTGAGGGGATGTAGCCTAAATCATTTTACTTCAGCTTTAGAATAAACAAAAGCCATAACCTTACAACAATTCAAGAAACAGTCAGTGTTTTTTTTTTGTTCAAATTCGGGGCCGGTATTTGGCCCCATTCCCAATGGAAAAAAGTATATGTATAATATATTTTCCCCTAAAAGTACCTTAAAATTCCCAATATAAGGTTTCCAAATTTTTTTTTCCTCAATTTTGAAGGATTTGGTAGCAAAACACTAATTTCCCAATTTTAGTCAAAACACAGTGATTTTTCCCAATCCAATGGGACACGGCACCATTCCCAAAAGGTGAGAAAAAACACTGACAATGTACATATGTGCTGATGTCCTATTTCCTTCAGTTGACCAGCTGCCGCAGCAGAGCATTATGTTTTCTCCACAAATCGCATCCACCCAGAACATTGCAACGCTAGCGAGGACCAGCCCTCAACCCTCCAGTTCCCAGCCTCGTGTGGAGCAAGAGGACTTATCTGAGGAGGAAGTTGCTACACCAGAACAGGTATGCAGTTTTCTTGGAAGATGGTTTTATTTAATTACTTGGTGGAATGTTCTTCTGTTTGTCATTTCATTTAACCAGACTTAAGCTCTGTTTAGCTTACCTGAGCAATTGTAGTCTTTCTTTGTCTGGCGTCAGTTGTCTGTTGTAAACTCCACACATATTCAGGCTCATTTTTTGAGGTTACTGAGTAAGTTCCATATATCTGACCTGCAATTTAGCGATACCTATAACTGCGACCATCTGGATTATGTCCCATTTTGCCTAGAAAAGCCCTGTTAAGGGTTGCATGACAGATGAAATTCAAGTTTAAGTTTGCATGCAAAAAGTGCATATCTCAGTAGCTACTACAGCTATTCATTTGAAACTTTACACCTGTCTTCGTAATCATCATATAAGGTCACTGACCAAGGCCCATAACTGTACTGGACCTCGTGTATTAATTTCTTGCCGTTCACTTGGTTGACCCAATAAATTAATTACCAGTGTTTTCCATTCACAACCTCTATATGTTCGTACACCTCAGTAATTATATTCCATGTTTATTTCCAATCTCGATTAAAAACACATTTTCCAGCTGCTGTTTGATTTGTTTTTCAAGAGTTCCCCCAGTCGTCCAGTCAATGCTGCTGCATCTGTCGACAAGAGCCAACCTAGGTAAGTAACTGCTGAAGACCATAGCATCTATTTTCATTGCTTAACGTCATTAAACAGTATTGAACTTTATGTACATTTGAAAATGGTCATTTTCGGGGGGAGGAGGGGGGGCCATAATGGAGGACATTTGGGAGGATTAGTCTTTGTCCAGAGCATCACTTTGCCCAGGAAGGATAGATTTTCATATGTGGCAGTGGCAGATATGGGGAGGCAGTGTCTCGTGGAAATGCACATTCATCTTTTTTACCCTCTTATGACATTTTAACTTTGTATTAAACAAGCTAAAAAAGGGTTATTCGTTTATCCTTGGAAAAACATTTTTCAATCAAAGAACACACATTTTAAGTTGCATACTTAAAATCTGGAAATGTCCCCACATTTTCATGAGATGTGAGACATTGTGATACACTGCGACTCCAATACATGTACCTTGCAGGATAACTGGGATGGCATATGATGCACAAGCATTGAGTAGTTTAATGCAAGTTAAATTAAAAATATTATGTTGCAGTCATATCAAAACCTGTCAAATTTTTACAGGACACTAGGTCCTGTAAACTTGTAAAATATACAGNCCCGCCAGCCCGCCAGCCCGCCAGCCCGCCAGCCCGCCAGCCCGCCAGCCCGCCAGCCCGCCAGCCCGCCAGCCCGCCAGCCCGCCAGCCCGCCAGCCCGCCAGCCCGCCAGCCCGCCAGCCCGCCAGCCCGCCAGCCCGCCAGCCCGCCAGCCCGCCAGCCCGCCAGCCCGCCAGCCCGCCAGCCCGCCAGCCCGCCAGCCCGCCAGCCCGCCAGCCCGCCAGCCCGCCAGCCCGCCAGCCCGCCAGCCCGCCAGCCCGCCAGCCCGCCAGCCCGCCAGCCCGCCAGCCCGCCAGCCCGCCAGCCCGCCAGCCCGCCAGCCCGCCAGCCCGCCAGCCCGCCAGCCCGCCCGCATTCGCCAATCTAATAACCAGTTTTTTCCTTCGGAAAACCTGGTTAAAAACCCATGGAATGACATAGATGATATTTGTTATTTTTTTTTATTTCATGACTGTTCATATAAATCAATTTTTACGAGTTGCGTAGCAATGCGTGATAATATTTGTTTTATATGACCACACATCAAATAGCCTGATCTTACACTTAAATCGATATATTTTATTTTTGTGATTGCCATTGATTCAGCATCATACCGTTGCGTGTATTTTTATGTAAGAAAACATCTCCCCGCTGTGGAAGGAAAAGAGTATATTTTGTTTTTGCATCTTTGTTGCTGGAACTGTTTCGTTGATTTGTGTTTCTATTGTTTAACAGGTCAATCAAGCAATTGTTTTTTACATATTGTTAAAACAATGATTAATTCATGTCCGAAAAATGTCACTAGGACAGAAATTATCCTACGGTGTGATTTGAGGCGAGCTATAGTGAAATGATCAGGATATAATTCACATGGCATTCTCAACTAATTAATCTTTCAACATTGAATAACATACTACCTGACAGAAAAGGTAAATACACGTTTAATATTATCTATTCCACTTTTTTTTAAACTTCAACATTTAAAAAAGTCTGATCTGACTTTTAAAAACATGATTTTGACCAGAGGATGTGTCGCTTATAATTCTAAATATTGTTTATATAAATTCAGTAGATTGATTGTCACAGTTTGTTTGATTAATAAAAACAAATACTATGTGACCCATATAACGCAAATGTTTGTCAATCAATTTTTAAATTCACATGTTATACAGTCTTTGATTTGCGTTTACGCGCTATAAACGCTAAAGTCATGGGCAGATTATAATTATACTTAAAACGAATTGTCACCATATCAATAATATTGCTCCTTGCACTCAACGTGCAAATTGGTCGAAGGTCCAGGTCAAAATGCAACCCAGTTTTCTAAGATTATTATTTCCATTCCAAAAGGTTAGACTCTTCGTTCTTGATTTCAGTTTAGACAAATATATGTCATTACATTTTAGAAAAAGATACGTGAAGTATGCTCATTAATCTGGCCTTTAACGATGACAATTTCAGCTTTTAAATTCAAGTCTACATGATGTTATTTTTCTAAAACGTGAACCTTGAGCACTAGATGTAGTTGATACTTGTCTTTGTTTCATTTTATCTTGCATCAAAACGTAAATATTCGATTGCTCCGGTTTGTATGCGTCTATTGAGAAGATACACGTTTATGAACTTTGGGGCATTTGCTATGTTACGATGCCAAAGCTCTGGCTCTTGTAGTATTTATAACAGGAGAAAATTATCTCACAACACATATGCATTTTTGTTAAAATTTACCCAAGGGCATTACTTGGGTGAGGACCACCATATATCAAATATAGCGAATATATGTTATGGTGGGCCTCACCAAAGTTTGTTCTTATCATGAACTTTGGTGTAATAAAAATGAACCCAAAGGTTCAGGTTCATTTTATATGTAGGTCACCAGAGCTAATAAAGTTAAAAAAAAATAAACCAAAAAGTCTTCTCTAAAACCGAAAGTGTAGGTGTTTAATTTTTGGTGTGAAACATCGTATAGTTTTCAATTTCTAAGTTTCTCCAAATTATGCCTCTGAAAAGGGGCATCACTGCCACACCCTAGGGGTCACATGATTTAGATACACATATAAAAAAACACTACACCCGAGATATATAGCAGCAATATCTAACGCAAGAAAAACAGTTGAACCTCTTTTTTTATTAGTTTTTTATACGACACCTGATATAATACTTACATAATTTTTTTTAACAATTGGTAGAATTAATCGGCTCGTCCATTGTTAAGAAACTCTTATTAAAGCACCCTTTTGTCTGTATAATCGGAACAACGTTTCCATGAATGCATTATATACATTGCTATTGTATGCGATGATCCTGTTTAACGTGATCCTAGTATGCTCTCCTATTACTGAAGCCACTTCGGTAATCAATATTTTGATGGATTTGTTTGATGAAAATTCTTATAATACTTATTAAATTTCAAGTTTTATTGGAGATACGAGAGGCGCCCAGATTATATTTGTACAAAATATATGACGCAAAATAAGAATTGAAACAATATCTTTATTGAAGTAGGTAGTCATTATGAGATCCATTACATGCGTTAATAAGCATTCATGTTTCTGCAACGATTCAAAAGTCTTGTTAATAATATTTTGTCCATTTTTCTCCGCTCGTTCTTGAGAGCTTTTTAAAAGACTTATAACAGAGATAACGTTGCGCGTCTATTGGCGGCGTCTAACTATTCACCATTTACCAACGTCCACTCGAGCAGCATCAGGAGACTTCGGCATCCATTCGTCACGGTCACGTAAAGCTCAGTTCTCATTCTTAAGAAACTGAAGGGTCTGTTTAGATGTGTTACTTGTGGAACAATTCGGATGGAAACACCATTGACTTCCTACCTTCTGGAAACAGTTTTGAAACGTCACTTCAAAGAAACGGCTTCAATACCGTATTGATATTGAACTTGCTATTAACTTTTGTTCCTTTGTTGATAAAACAAATCTCGGGTTTTCCTCTATAAGACACACAAGCCCATGCTATGAAACAATTGGCGCAAGCGTCCCGCTCAACGAGCTTTTTTCCTCCTGTTCTTAATTAGCGCAATGTTAAGCTGATGAACTTTGCATTTTTGTATAGATTAAGCTTCAAATATTTTGTTGGTAATGTTATATACAGTTCCTTTTGAGATGTCTTATATAAAAACCATGTCATGTTGGGTCAAAAGATTAATTTTTGCGATCATAGGTTCGATATTTCTGATGACTTCAGGTGTAATCAAATTTCGACGAAAACTAAACTGTTGATATCCTATATTATCACGAATGTGTTTGATGTAGCTCAAGGAAATCGAATATCACACTCAGTTTGAATACTCCTATACGTGTGCATAGTCTTCAAAAGTCCAACAACTACCCGTTCAACTTTATAACAAATGTGTAGACGCTTCACGTTATAAATGACGAAAAGCCATGTTGAAACAA
This sequence comes from Dreissena rostriformis, assembly GCA_007657795.1. Lineage (NCBI taxonomy): Eukaryota > Metazoa > Mollusca > Bivalvia > Myida > Dreissenidae > Dreissena > Dreissena rostriformis. Next base: position 12,297 of record VMBQ01000999.1, on the reverse strand, counting down.
CATGTGTATGATAAACATGATATAGTAAAAGCAATTTGCACGGGGTTTTCATGGGGAACTCTCCAAAATTGTCTACAGATTGTGTTCAAAAATGATATGGGAGCCTCTCGTATTGCTTCAATCAACCACACATGCAGCCAAATGATTTGATTTATAAAAATGTTTAGAACAAACAGACTTTATTTTATTATATCATTTCAAATCATTTCATTTTTGTAAATATTTAAATAGAAATCAACTTTCGCGTAAAGTTACTTTACCAAAATGTGTACAAGTTCAATGTATGAGTATATGAACTGCAGTTTGATTAAATTTCGACAACCCGACAGGATATTGATTGACTGAGATGTAACCTTTTGATATACGATCTACAAAATGAATGTGTAAATGAAATATACGAGCAATTCAGATATATTGAATCAATTAAAATTTATTTTTAGCTCATTCTAGCTCCGAAAAGTTGGTTTGAAATAAAAATTGTTGCAATTTATTCTTAACAACAAACTTCCGTAGCTTTATATAAAGAGGATTGAATTATAATGTTTGAATTGATAATAATAGCTTTAATTTAACAAAAAACTCTTAAAACACTGGTTCAGTGTTTATTAATATTTAAATATTCCAAACACAACTAAGAACTTAAATAACTCTGATATTCGTAGCTCACATTATTATATCGTGATCAGAGTAAGCATGTTTGATCACCATTTGTCCATCGTTAGTCGTCCGTTCGTCGTGCGTCTTCAAAAGTTAAATTGTGAACACATTAGAGGAAACAGTTTTGTCTCATTTTCATGATATTTGGTCAGAACATTTGACCTAATGATGTCTCACATGATATTAAAACTGGGTTACGTGGGGGCCATAAACCAGGTCACTAGGTCAACTTAAATAAAAAGCATGTGAACAATTTAGAATCCCAATTTCGTTCCGACTTAAAAAAAAACTAGCTCAGAAAATCTGTCTGAATGGTATCTTGGCCGCAGTCGGACGAGGCAATGTTCAACATATGGCTTAAGTAAAAAGTAAAACCTTGTAAACACTCTAAATATAACATTTATTGCCAAATCTTTATACAACTTTCTCAGAACGTTTGCCCCAATTATATCTCGGTCGAATTCAAAATTGGTTCCGTTAAGTTCAAAATCCTTAATCATCCTTTCCGCCAGAGGGCGGGGTACTTTTCTTATGACTATCGTAAAATCATCTGAATACTAAAAAATCACATTTTTGTCCAATCATCATGAAACTTGCTAAAAAAATTGTTTTTATGATGTATCGGTCCGTTGAAAAGAAAACGTGTATGCCAGGAGGGCGGGGAAATATGTTTTACTAGGCTATCGTAAAACTATGTTAACACTCTAGAGGACACATTTAGGTTGCAATCTTCATGAAATTTGCTTAGAACCTTGGTCCCAAAGGTATCTAAGCTTAGTTCTTAACTGTGTAACATACTGTGAAAATCTCGGACACAAGGTAAAATTAATTAAAAACCTTGTAAATACTAAAGAGGCCACATTTATTGCCCAATCTTAATACATTTTATCTTAATCACAACGTTTGCCTTAATGATATCTGCAAAAATGTAAACTGGGTCCAAAACTAGGTCGCTAAGTAAATTCAAAATAAAAGCTGTTGAACTCTCTGCAGGCCAACACTTTTGCCCAATATTTGTAAAAAGAAAGTCAGAACATTTATCCTAAATATATCGTAAGCGAGTTCGATAATTGGTCACGAAAGATTAAAAACTACGCCATTGGGTAACCTTTAAGGAAAAGCTCGTGAACATCCCTAAAGATCAAGTTTAATGCCCAAAACATATGTCAAAAAGATATCTCAGTCGAGTTCGAAACTGGATCATGTGGGGTCAAACCCTAGGAGACTATATCAAATTTAAGTTAATTCTTATGGACACTAATAAATCATGTCATATATTTATTGACGCTTGTAGTGAAAATTTGTCCAAAGAATATATTTGTCGAGTTGGACACTAAATTCTATATCAACATTAAAAAAGCGTGTGAACACCGTAAAGGCTATGTTGTTTGCTCAATCGGTAAAAATTCCGTTCTTTCACCAATTAAATTAATAAAGGCAATTTAAAATCTATTTAGCAAATATATTTAAGACCTCTCTGCACGGATAGAAAAAGTTAAAGCAAGTTTGCCTGGGACACCGGACTTTTGCCCTGCAACGTAACTTAACAAAAATGGTAGTGTTTGTCCAGCAACTAGCTTTTCTTATAAAGTTTCAGCCAATTTCCCACAGTTTATTAGAAAAAAAACTAATAAAGCAGTAATGGTAATAATTAGGCAAATTCCACTGAAAGTATTCATGTTATCTAATTGATATCTGATTTTTATTTATTCACAATATTAGACAATAAAACCATCTTATGTACGTGGCTCAGAGCTCCTTACTATTTGGCTGGGCAACCAAAGTACTAAAGATGATAGCCCGTCTAGGCAACAAGATATACAATGCAGGTTTTTATCCCTGTCTCCGTCCGAAAAGTCGATTTTGAGAAGGATGCAAGATTATTATAAACAAAATCCGACATAAATGCTTATTCACTATGTCATTATTCACTATGATTTCCCTCAAATATGACTTCATATATTCCATCATTTACTTGATTGAAAAGAGCTACGATTTATTGCAACACTATGAACAAGTTTGAGTGAAATTAAAACAATATTTCCCGAAAAGCTATTGTGAAGACAGCTTTTTGACGCTTTAAAATAGTTGGTGCATACAAAGGTTTCACAGGCTCAACACCAAGTCATCGATACTACATGTTTCCACTTGAAATAAGTTGGAGCTAAGGTTTGAACATAATAAGGATATTATTATTAGAAATAATAAAACATTATTTTGACACATATCAAGAGCCTACCTAAACATCATTGTCACAAACATATCATGAACAGCATTCTTTTGATTACAACTTATGTAACACTATAAATGTTAATTATAGGAGAAATTCATTTAACAACACTTTATTTTAAATAGTTGCTTACACACACTTGTTGACAGTTTTATAGGGTCGCACAATACATACCTAAATATCAAAATAAAACTTAACGTTCGGAATAAAATACTAAACCTTCTTTCGAAACAGTATAAGTATGTGCTCAAAATGAACTATCGGCTCTTTATTCATGCTACAATTCATTCGCCAAACACTTATGTTTTTTGAAACTGTTAAGCTTTGTTTTAAAAAACAACAAAACCACAATCCATCATAACATATGTTTTATGAATTGGTATTTCATTTCAAACTTAATACTTTGCAGATAAAATCATTAACTAAGAAAAATTAGTCAGATGAATCGATAAACGTATCTGTTTGGATTGTATTGAGAAATGCACAAACATTCTCGATTTTAATCCAAATCAGAACCATTGATCGTTTGTTTGTATAAAACACCATGCAAAATAAGAGTTTGCTTAAACTAAAAAGTGAAGGCTTTATTTATTTAAATCTATCAAATCTCCAAGATTGAAAGATTTAAACAAATAAAATGAAAAACAAAGCAAAACCTAAGTCAATTAAGCGAGACAAGCCAATTCAATGCACTTTGATACGGGACCTGTTGACATTGAAATGACAATATATTTGGGGGTCATTCAGATATTGGTATATCGTCGTGCGTCGTATGTATTGCGCCATGCGTCGTTCGTTAACATTTACAATATCAATCATGAGAGCAACGCTGGGATTTCGTTAATAATGATTTTCTATAACAAACTGTCTTATAAATGTAAAAAGTAATGCTGTCTTTTAACTTACTTTTGTTTTCATATATAACACACACAAGACTTGATTGTGAGCGTAAATTATTTTGGAATCAACAAAATATTACAAATTATTTAAATACACAGACAAACGCATCTTATTATGAAACTGAAACGAAAGCGAAGGGCCTTCTTAATTGCAATTGACAGCTTGATATTTATTCTTTTCAATGAAACATGCAATAAAACAAAGATAACAAAATATTTAAAAAATAACTGCAAAAGAAACTCATATTCTGCTCGAATTGGCAGTTGCATGTCAATTCCGTGTGTATGATAAACTATAAAGATTACATTTGGAAAAAAAACTACTCGGCAGTGAAGCAATATGTGATCAATTATGGGATGTTTACCTACCCTGCCTATGATAAAGTCTTGACTAAAGAAATGAATTCTGAAAATGAAAGATTGTTTTTACTTGAAAGTCAATAACGAATTGGTGAATAAATAATTATAGCTAAATATATTGTCAACCAAATCGCGCAAGAATCAATCAAGTGTCCTGTTCATGCATACAAGGAACTAAAATTGCCGCTTGCGTCGAAACTTCGTCTCACTGGTGTTAATCAACATAATACTGTAAAGATATGTTGTTTATAACTTGTTTAAGTGCAAGCCGTTATTGTTGTGTATGTAGCGCTATTGTTTGCGGAGTAATGTGTAGGTAAAACCTTATGAGGTTAAAACCTGAACCTGAATCCTACCACGTTTGAGGCCAGCATCTCTGAATCGCGTTTCCGTGGCAACAATGACAGTATCGAGAAGCTGAATGTACCACAGGTCAGCTTGTGTCGTTTGCTTTTTTCTACTTTTCCATCATGGTTGGAGGTTAAATCTGTGTTATGTGTGCTTAGTTTAGAAATGCTGGGTGCTGAACGCTTTTGTCGTGCATAGACTATAATTAATGCATGTATTGAGTTCAGTGGTGTCAAAACTGGGCTTTAGTATTGTCATATTTCCGTTGTTTCAATAATTAATGAGTAAAACACATATTGAGCAACGATAGTTAAGACCTTTTCGAAGGAATTTAAATAAGTCATAGTCACAGAGCTCATGGTACCGAATTAAGCCCCTTAACTTAATTTCAAACAGTGTTTGTCAAGCTGGGCAATTTCATTTTTTTAAACAGCTTCTACCAATTTCAATACGTTTATTATATTAACAAAAACTCATTAAAATTCAATTGTTATAAAAGGGCTAATTCAATTTAAAGTAGTGATATATTTAATGAATTCTGAAATTGAAATATAGTTTAAACTGGGCAGTCAATAACAAATTGGTGAATAAAGTATAGCTTAATATATTTCAAAAAAAGTGTCCACATCATGCATACAATGAACTAATTTTTTTTTTTTGAGATTTCAACACATTTTTTTTCGAGATTGCAAACAAATACATATGCAATTATGAACAATGATACAATCATGTAATGCAATCAGAAATAAACAAAAACATAATGCAATCATGTAAAATGCAATAATAAGATTCAAGATATCTAAATTCTTAAATATCTAATGCATGTAATTTTGTGTTGAAAAAACATTTTAAGAATAAAGAAGAAGAAAAAAGTTTTCCAGTTAGTATATATCAACATGGATGTATGAATGGTATTTTCAGATGAAAAAGGCATAGATATAAACATTACTAGGTGCTTATAAGTATGTATATATACATTTTCCAATGAGTTAGGACAAACAATGATGTAGAAGTTGTAATAACAGACAAAAAGACTTTGCAAAACAATAAAATGCATTTACATATAGTAGTTTTTAAACAAACTACCGGTACAACAATAATCAAGTTTAAATTCTAAATTTGTGAGACAATAACATTAAGTAGTTCCCATTCAATAACCAAAAGATTCTAAATTATTTTTTTGAAATTGATATTTTTTTCAAGTTATCATACTCATACTTAATGTATTTTTTGGCTCCAGCTATGCTAGGAATGCATTAATTCATTTTACATTTGTATAAGTTAGCTTTGTAAACAACATAACATTGTTTATGGCACTAGCAGACTTTGTCAAATAGCCAAGGAGAAAAATTGTCCTATTAATGAAAGGAAAAGATTGACCTGTTTAAATGTCATCAATAATTGCTTTAGACATCTGACATTCCCAGAATAAATGTTCTAAATTTTCATCACTTTGGTTTGCAAAAGGTACATAATGGATCATCAGATATTTTCATTTTGTTCAAAAGACAATNCCGGGCGTCCGTCCGTCCGTCCGTCTGTCTGTCTGTCTGTCTGTAAACAATTTGTAAACATCTTCTTCTACTAAACCATTGAGCCAATTTCAACTAAATTTCATGTGGAGCATCCCTAGGTCATGGGACAAAAGAATTGTTAAAAAAAATTTGATCACATAACCAAGATGGCCGCCATGACCATATATGGTAAAAACCTTAAAAAATCTTCTTGTTTCAGAATAGTCTAGTTCCTTTTGCTCTCAGGTGAGCGCCTTAGGGCCTGATGGCCCTCTTGTAATTATGATGGTGTGATAGCTTATGAATTGGATTTTGTGCCAGTAGGGTCAATGTCGCTGTTTCCAAAAATATAAAAATGGTCTTTGCTCAATAACTTGAGTTTTGATGGAGGTGTTGTGCAGAAATTATGTGCGTTGGTAGCTTACATGCAGACCTTCCTTGGATTCCATTTGAGACCATTTTGGTCGAAGTCACTGTTACTGAAAGTAGAAAAACTGTTTTGCTCAATAACCATAATTTGGACGGAATAATTGTTAAGAAAGTGTGTGTGTATGTAGGTAGCTTACATACAGACCTAGCTTGGGATTGCACAATTGTTTTTAATTAAAATAAATTAATTAGTTAAGTTTTGGAAACCAATTTTCATGCACCAAATTGTCATTCTGCTCGTTCCTGTATTAATTGTATAATTTAAAGCTCACATTTGCATAAGTGCAAAATGTTCAAGGTGAGATATTGTGATCACCCTGTAGAGGCCAAATTTTGATCCAATCTTGTCTGTTAAGTAGGTCACGAGGTCAAATCGTAGTAAAAACCTTGTAACCACTCTACCAGCAACAATTATTACTCGACCTTGAAGAAAATTGGTCAGAATATTTATCTTGACAATATCCAGTTTAAGTAAGAATTCGGGTCATGTGTGTCCACAGCTTAGGTCACCAGGTCAAATCTAAGAACACCCACTTTATTTTAATAGCTTATTAAAACAATTGTTAATTCTAATCCGCAGAAATTATATATTTGTCTCCTATATTGAATATTTCCAATTCAATTTTTCTGCTTTATAAAATATCACAAGGAAAGTAGGTCAAAAGTTGGTTTAGACAGCTTTCCGAAGAAGCAGTATGTTAGATACCCTATTTTATATTCTAAAGATAAACAATTCAATCTACTAATCAATATATATTCTAATGTACAATTATATCAATGTCAATACACATCTCAGTTTATTTTGTTATATTTGCATCTTTAATACTGTTGAGTTAATGTCTCATGAATAAAATCTAATTTCAATTGTATGTGTTTCTTTCAACAACAATAGATTAAAACTTCACATGCCCCGTTTCAGCGTCGACACACTATGATGTGTATTTCAGCAAATCGATCATTCAGAACACCTGCAGCACACACATGCATACATTAAAAAAAGTAGTATATGGTTCATGAAATCGTTACCTTTAATACCAGCACTTCTAAAAACATACTTAAAAAAGTTAAAACACCATTTCTGCGATGAAATAGCCAATTTGTACCCTAGGAGTAGTTTCATTTATAAGACGTGCAACGAATTTAGAGATACTTTTTATATGGGCTAAATTCTTTGGCTCCAAATATTACCCATATAAAAAGTAGCTTAATATTTGAGAGCGTCAACAAGTTTGACTAACCTAGGAGCTGCTCAGTGCCGTTACAGTGATTCCACTGAAAGATGTCTGTTAAGAACGTCAAGAAACCAGCCTAACCAGGGATGTCTAGATTCCGACATACAGCAGTACTAATCAAAGAATTACTTGTAAATTCGTAATAACTTAATATATTGTATTGTTATTCTTATTTGAACACTGACTTCCAATTATTCTTAAACTATAAATACTGGTTCATGTTATGTATGTATCAGACAATCCCTCCACATATACCCCCAAAAGGATGACTAATTGAGGTAAACACAAACACTTCTTCAAGTATTGTGCAAGATCCCCCCTGGGGGCATTGCCGTTCAAGAAACAGTTCAAGAGTCGTGTAGCGCAGTTAAAAAAAAACGTTTTAAAACTATGTACACAGTCAGTGGTGGACTATTTTGGTGCCATTCCTTCCTTGAAAGCTTTAAAGATGGGAGCCGTCACAAGCTGGTTTGGCAGTTGATTCCACAGTCTTGTTGCTGGCAGGAAGATCGAGTGTCTGAGGAAGTCTGCACTGCAGTATGGAATGATGTACCTGATACTGCTGCCTCGTTTGGATGACATAGCGGGGCGGAGGTAGGGGTCAGATAGCATGTCAATCAGATGGATTATGATTTGGTACATCATAGTGACCTGAGCAGTTTGTCGTCTCTTGGCCTTTTACGTGGCGAGCAGCGCGTCTCTGAACGTCTTCAAGCTGGTCAATGCATTTCTGTGTGTGTGTGTGTGTGTCCCATGCAGTTGCAGCGTACTCCAGTACTAAAGTGGTGTATATGCGTGCTTTGAGGCTAGGTTGGCAGCTGGACAGGTTGCGCCTCAGGAAGCCTAGGCTGTTGGTTGCATTCCTGGTGACTGCGGCTACATGAGGTTTCCAAGACAAATTTTTCAAGATTGTCACTCCAAGGTTTTTTCCTTCCTTTACAGGCGCAAGCTTCTGTCCATGGATTACATATTGCGATTGTTTTATATACTAAGTATGCAAGCATCACACTTTGACGGATTGAATGACATCTGCCAGTCTGTTTTCCATTTCTGTAGGACATTCAGATCGAGCTGAAGTGTTGTTGCATCCTGTGCTGTCTTGATCCTTCCGTAAAGAAGACTGTCGGCGGCTTTTGAGGTAACAGTGCTTGGTAGGTCATTGATGTGTACCAGAAAGAGCAGTGGTCAAAGGACAGATCCCCGGGGAACGCCTGTTGTGACGTTAGCAGAGTTTGAGAACTGTCCTTCAACTGTTGGCTTTGTTCGTTCAGGTAGGAAGCTTTATATCCAGGTTAGGACTGGTCGTCTGGTTCCGTAGTGTTTCAGTTTCATGATAAGTCGTTGGTGCGGAACAACGTCAACGATTTTGTTAAAGTCTAGTAGAATTGCAACGATCTTTTCGCCAGCATCAAGGGATGCAGCAAGGTCCTGTAGAGTGAGGATAAGTTGCTTCTGACAGCTGCGTCTTTTCGAAAGCCATTTTGTTGGTCGGCCGGGATATTGTGTTTGTCTATGTGAGACAACTTCCATTCAGCTGTTTCCCTCAGGAACCCTGCTGAGATTGCGTCAGGTCCTGTGGCCTTGTGACTTGTCAAGTGTCTCTAGGAGCCTCCTATCTCCCTCAATTCCAACAGAGAAGTTGTGAATAGTTGGGAAGGGGTCACCAGTCATTCTTCGGCTGTAGCTGTGGTCCTCAGTGGTGAACACACAACTAAACTGCTGGTTACGTATATTGGCCTTTATTTTGGGGTCACTGTGTGTCCGGCCTTCTCTCTTCAGTGAGGAGACAACAGAGCTTTCACGGTGCTTTCTTTATGAAAGAGTAGAGTTTCTTACCATGGTCGTCAGATGTCCAGTTACTAGTATTTACTTGGAGCTATTATGAAGCTGATTGCAGTGCTCTTTGTCTTTGGAGTCTTTGGATTTGCAGGCTTTTCTTTATGCATGTTTAATATGGTTGGAAATATGTCTTAATCTTTTTATTTACCCAAGGTTGACTGTAAATGTATCTTGATGATGTCATTTTTGATGGTACATGGCTGTACATGGCTGTCGTGCATAATTCCTTGAAGTTTGACCAGAGCGTGTTGATATCTGTTCTCTCGATAAATTTTGAAGTAAATTAGGATGAGAAATTGCTGGCCGCTTGCTGGAAATCTTCCATAATGGCTCGTTTTCCTATGAGACAGGAGACATGTGGCTGGTTGGTCGTTGTTTGGGTACTCTGTCAGTTGTTTGGACCAGGACGATGTCACGATCACCTAATTCAGAAAGAGGTTTTACGTTTTCTTTGAGAGATGGTCAGTTTGTAATAAAGAGGTCGATTGTGTTGTTATTTCTTGTCGGGAATGTTACAATTTGCTCAGAGCCTGTATCAAAGATGGTGTCGATCAGTAGCTGGTTAGTGCCGACTGGGTCTGACAAACAATCTATGGTAGAGCTGTCCAAGTTAATATCGGGGAAATTCATGTCACCTGCAATCCAAATGGTAGAATTAGGGTAGTTAAAATGCAATTCCCTGATCTTAAGGCACATTTCTTCCAAAGATACTTGGTCTGTGCAGGGTGGACGGTACACTGCACAAACTATAATGGTGGTGACTGCCTGACCTTTTAAGAGAGGCTGCACAGATCTAAGTGTTGGTTGTGACGTTGATGTCAGTACCAACGATGCTGTCATAAGCTGCAATCATGACCTTACCATGATGACTATGGGTTCTTTCCCTTCTGGCTATGAAGTGCTATCCAGGATGGATTATTTCTCTTTCATAGAAACCCTGGTGCAGCCATGGTTCGCTAATGTATCCTGCGAGTACTGTGTATCTGTGGATACGACGTATCGATGTAATCCGAAACATGCAATACACTCTCAGTCTACTCTCGTTATATCGACATCGCATATCTCGATTTGTCTCGATTTTTCTCGATATGTCGAGGTAAACTCAATGTCCCAACTTTTATCCTTCTTAATCTATATTAATAAACATCGCATATCTCGATTTTCGTTATCTCGAATAATTCGATATCTCGAGATAAAAATATGTCCCGAGTCCCCATTTTACATGTATTTACAGTGGTTTATCTCGAAGTGCGAATAACTGCCCCAGTGTCAGCAAAGGTGAGAAATGTTTTCTTTGATACTTAAACGTCCCGCTTCGCCCGGCTGCTACCGATACTGCGCGCTAAATAATTGATCTGTTAATTGCATCAATGACCACGTTTCTATTGTCGTTAGCCATTTACACTTGAGTAAGGCCTATCATTTTAACTGCAATAAACTGCAAGTTGGAATAGTTTCGATTTAAATGATCGCCCATGTCTATGTGCTGCTCTGTTATTGCATGACAATTGGTCGGAATGCTAATAAAGATAATTTAGATGAGACTCAGAATGGCTTTTCATTTTTATTTTATCCAGTACTTATAATCGATTGAACTTTGCATTTCAAACTACAAAATGTACATGTACAGTTCAGTATTTGTTTAACATCAAAGAATCTTCCCCGTGACTTCTAAGTTCCGATGCGGATTGTAAACAAGTTTTTTCCCACGGTATAAATACAAAAATATTACAGAAATGACCTGTCTACGGGTAAGTAAGTTCTCTTTTATAACAAAATACAGTGTCATTCCCAAAATCTTTCACAGTTGCATAACTTTTGTTAAGGATTGAGAGCGTATTTCACGGGTTTCGATAGCTATTTTACAGAATGGAAACATCCCACAGTGAACTGACGTCATACGGCGCTGCGCGCGTTAGACGGCGCTGAATTTTTACATACATGCAATATAAAGGAATGATTCTTCGATTACTCTTTCTCACTAAAACTTGATACCAGTCAATTGAAATAAAATGTTGCTTTGTTCATGGATATTTTACGTGGGTGTTTCTAATTAATATATTTTTTTATTTTCAGTTGCACACAATCACCAAATTTAAGCTGAAGGTAAGACAATGTGACATTGTTCAAACTTTATTGACATTAGAGGACTAGCAAGTTTAAAGTTATTCTTATGTTGTTATTGTTGTTTAAATCTGTATTCATGTTGATATTATTCTGTTATTTTTTTTTATATATAATGCACTTATATGTTTTATTAATATACATAAACATATACAAACAAATTAAATAAAAGGCAAAAGTTTATGTATTGTGTTTAACTAACAATTATTCTTAGCTAGTACACCAATGACAGGTCTGAAGTTTATGTTGGTAATCTAAAAGGGTGCTAATCGTGAATGCACCGATACGCAGTATTCTCCATGACAAACAAATGACGTCCGACCGTAAGTAGAACGCATTCGATTACGGAGATAAAATATCCCATAATATCATAGTGATACTTAATCTCTTCACAAAAAAGTAAAATAGCAACAAACCGACGTGTTTTATTTGATTTATTACAGTTAAAATATTTTTATTTGAAGACCAATGCTTAATACACCGATATGCGGTATCACCAGGCTTCTAATTTAAGCATGCATTATCTTCTGAGCCGAGCCAGCATTATCAAGGTACAGACCTTTTTGATAATTAAGACTTGTTTACTCAAACTTGTATATATTACTGCAAATGTAATTTAAATATTTATAATACGGGCAAAAGCCCGCGAAGCGGGCGTTGACCGT
>VMBQ01000998.1:115390-213965 GCA_007657795.1 Dreissena rostriformis | reverse complement strand
TGTTAACGCACATCAGTTGTTTAAATTTAATTATATTTGGGTGTAACCAATATTTACGTGGAATGTGCTTTAATATTTTTTCTTGGAAGAAGGGGCATATAAGAAGAAAGTACATTTCATCACCGATATCATTTTTGTTACAGAGGCTGCATTTACGGTTTTCTTCGGAAAGTAGGATTGCGAGAAACGGCCGAACTCTACAGGCATGCGGTGATTTCCGGTACGAAAGTGTTGCATACTTAGTCTTAGAGATTGTGGTAGTATACATAAATAATTTTCAAAAACCCCAGTTTTGTATAAATTGGTCAATAAGAACCTTCTTTACATGGGAGTTGATACTTTTTGTAGTTATATTATCTTGTTGTAGCCAAATATAGGTTAGGACAGTAGAGTTTAGAATGTTGGTAATACATTGTGTCCATTTAAAATTTGGGTTATGAAGAAGTGTGTATCTGTAAAATAAATGAGATATTTTATGTGATTTTTCTAAAACCAATTTGTTCCAAAATTTGACCATGCGTGTTTTAATAACTATTTCCAAGGGGTATCGACCTAACTCAGCGTACAGGCAATATTTTGGGGTTGAGAGTTTAGTTTTGGTGATTCTGCACAAAAAATTACAATGGAATTTTTCTATAACATCTACATTTTCATAGCCCCATATCTCATAGCCATACGTTAAAATTGGCAGTATTGTATGGTCGAATAATTTAATTTGTAGATCTATCGCAACATCTAAATTGTTTATACGGAGAAAACTGCCAGATGATATTGGTTACACCCAAATATAATTAAAAGTATGTGTATTCTTAAACTGTTTCAAGTGGCTGGTCGTTTAGGTAGAATTTGTATTTACTTGGTTTGTTCGTGCCGAAAACCATAACTTTAGTTTAAGTGTAATTAATGTTCAATTTCCATTGTTGGCAAACATTAAAAAACAGTTAAGACTAGCGTTAAAATCTGCCTCATTTTGACNCATAACTTTAGTTTTAGTGTAATTGATGCTCAATTTCCATTGTTGGCAAAAATTATAAAAACAGTTAAGACTAGCGTTAAAATCTGCCTCATTTTGACCGAATATTATTGTGTCGTCTGCATAAAGCAATACAAGTAGTTTTAAAAAGTAGGTAGTGTCGCCAATAGGTATTTCAAGATTTATTCCAGAGCAATGTTGTTTAATGTAATCTTCAAGGTCGTTCAAATACATAGAGAACAAGATAGGGGATAGATTTTCTCCTTGTCGAACGCCACATGTGCTGTAAAAAAATTGGGATTTAGTGCCGTTTGACGAAACGCACGATTTAATGTTTGAGTACATATTTCGTATTACATCAAAAATCTTTCCTCTTATACCCAGTTTGAATATTTTGTGCCAGAGACCAGCTCTCCAGACAGAGTCAAAGGCAACTGAAAAATCTACAAATGAGCAAAATAGTTTACGTTTTTCAGATCTTAGTTTTTGGATTAATACATTAAGTGCAAATATATGGTCAGTTGTAGAATAGCCAGCTCGAAATCCGGCTTGGTTTTCGTTAAGTAGGTTATTTTCATTTAGAAATAAGTTGATTCTTTGATTGATAACGGCAGTAAATAATTTTCCAAGACAGCTAAGGATTGTGATAGGGCGAAAGTTACTTGGTTCGGTATTTGAACCTTTATTTTTATAAATTGGTTTTATTGTGCCGATTAGCCAGGTCTCGGGCAAGATTCCGGTGTTTAAAATTATGTTGAACAGGCTGCAATACACTGGAAGCATGGTGGTCGAAGTACTTTTAATAAATTCATTTAGAATATTGTCGTATTCGGAAGGCGCTTTGCCATTCTTAAGTTTAAAAATCATTTTTAGGATTTCTTCACTTGAAAAAGGTCTATTTAAGGTTTCGATGGTGTGGATGGTTGGCTTGTAATTGTCGTCCATTTCCGGGGGATATTCGTTTATATGACTGTTGGAGTTGGTGTTTTTGAAGAATGTATAAAATTGCTCAATAGTCGGGCTTTTATCCGTGGTTTTCTTATTTAGGCTGTTGAGATATTTCCAGTAGTCTTTAGGTCGATTTGAATGCATTGAGCGTAATCTTTTTTCAGCAGTGTATTTATGTTTACTGATAAATGTGTGCAGCACGTGTTTATAGTGCCTACTGGCCGAGTTAAGCTTGTTTTTGTTTTGATTAGTTTTATGTATATGATACGCTTTACGAGCACTATTATATTTCTTGCGGGCAGAATGACACTGGGGCCCGAACCAGGGTTTGTGTGTTATGTTATCTTTAGTGCTTGGTGTTTTATTATATTGTGTTTTGTTGTGTGGGTGAGATTTAAATGATTTTTCTGCAGAGTCTTTGAATAAATTTGATATTTTATCGGAAACATCGTTTAAGAACGGTTAAATGTTTGTATTTGGACAGTTGTTTAACAAACCGGTTATTTCAATTAATTTTGTTTCGTTCAGATTATTGACAAATTCATCATTTTGTTTAGCATTCCACTTCGGAGTCTTGCAATGGGGTTTACCTTCTTGTTTGTTTTGTATATTTTGATTAGATATTTGCGATGTTTGTAATACCATAGATTGTAAACAGTGACCATCCGAGAAGAGCTCGTCTAGTTCAATTATTTCAAAGTCTTAAAATTGGTGTAATTGTTTAATTGACGTTAATGTGTAATCAATAACTGAGGTATTTCGAAATGTGTATTTTACCGATACTTGAGCCTTTGCCTATTCTTCCGTTAAGTATAAGGAGGTGATTTAATTTACATATATCAAACAATTTATTTCCGGTTTTATTAACTTTTGTGCACTGGAATTCACGAGTAATGGGGATTTCCAATTGGTGCAAAATGTCTTCTTGGTTACAGGGAAATACTATATCTTCAAGTTTGAAGTAGTTATTAAGACAGATATCTGGGATCGTATAATCTGGTAAATTTGATGTGTAACCATTAGTGTCCCCAGTCATTAAAATGTTGTCATATTGCAGGCATCTGGAGGCATTATCATTATGAAAGCGGGACTGTTCAGGTGGGATGTTAACGTTGCCTATCACATACTCATCAGTTCCATTACAAATATTTAACCAATAGACATATTCACAATTAGAATCTAGTGATGTGAAAATAAAGTCATTCTTCAGATTATTGTTCACAAAGAAACCTAGTCCACCAGATTTTCGTTTATATTTCTCTTGTCTAGGTTTGGAAAAAAATGGATAATTAGGCACAGACACAATATCATATTGATCGATTTTGTTGTTTTTTTTATACAAATATGTCAAACAATTAACAAGTTCGGTGAATTCCGGGTATTTGGATCTGGTTTTTAGACCACAAACATTTAGGGATCCTATATTCAGCTTGTGTTGGTGTGAGAGTTCATCTTTACTTATATTAACAATTATTTTCTTTGTTGCAGGTGCAGTTGGATCAACATTCGGATTGTCATTGGATACACAGAGTTGAAAATGTTCACATTGTGGTTTCGCGGAGGTACACGGTATATGGAGCTGGCACACAGCGGACATGCTAGCCATGGCTGGATGGACCCTGAGAAGGAAGCCGGGTTTCTGATTAGGGACGGCGGCGGGCTTCTTCGCCTTGTTGGGAGCAGAGGGGGTTCCAGGAATGGTTTTTACACTCGGTGGCTGGGGCTCCGATAATGGATCCGGTTCAAATTCTCCAGCTTCATCGTCTGTGGTAACTGGTTCCTGTGTGATCTGGTGTGAGTCGACGCGTTCCTCTGACGCTTGTGTGGGTATGCGCGCCGAGAGTTGCTGAAACCGCTGATCAACATGGGCCGTAACATCAGCGTTTCTGGAGCCGCGGAGCGTGCTGTGCCAATCTGGGAAGGCGTTGTTCACTGTTTCTCCGTGAATCAACAGCGTTGCAGGGAAGACAATTTTGACATTATGTGCGCCGTATTTGTCGCGCGCAGCCTTGAACTCGGGCAACAGTTGTTTACGGGCGTCACTTATTTCGCGGGGATAATCGCGGAGATGCCAAATGAAGTTCCACGTAGCAGCTTGGCGTTGTCCATTATAGCGTTCACGTCACGCATGTCAGAGACCGTTACTTAGATGGCCCTACTACGTGAAAAACCCTGGGAGCGGGCCACTTGGCGCCGGCCTTACCGACGAGCCTCGACAATTCCAACAACATATGAGTCCATGTTAAGCTTGTTCTTCATGAACTCGCGGATGACACGGAGAGGGTCTTCATTGCTACCACTTGAACTCTCGGGATGGCCGCTAAATAACAAGTTTGTTCGCAGCGAACGAGCTTCCATGTCTATACTTTTGTATTCAAGTAGCCTAAGACGGGCCTCCGTTATATCGTGTATAGCGTTTGAGCGGACAAGGTTTTGATTCAAACATTCAAATTTATGATTTATTGTATTAAGTGAGTTATTTGAAGACATCAAATCGAACAGACATGTTAATTTGTGTTCCATGCTCATTTCAGAAAACTGATCACGCGTTGTTTTCACTTTTTCATGAACGCCAAAGTCACCTTGTAGTGGGTGGGGTGAGCCCATCGTGGACGAACTGCTTGTTGCACGACGTTTTCGTTTCGCTTCCCTTACTTGCCAGCTTTTTTCTCGGATAATGGGGCATATTTACCTCTGTACTGGTTTGACATGTCAATCTTCGTACGTCGTTAGTTTTAGTAAAGTTAAAAGATGGTATAAATTTGTATTGTAACGGAGCCGATGTAAACACATCCGCTATCGATCACCTCCCCTTGCAATCTCTAAGTTATGGCAAATGTTAAAGTTTGTAAAAACAAACCAACAAACAAACAAACAAACCAACAAACAGACAGGGCAAAAACAATATGTCCCCAAGTATAGACTGAGGGACATAAAAAGCTTTCACATATTGGGAAAAAAAACGTTAATTAAAACCTATTTGCCAAAATACCACCATAAAAGGTAATCAAATAAACGAACGGTATAACTTGTAACTTGCACTGAATTTGTTGAATATAACAAATAAATTATTCCCTGTATCAAATAATAAAATTAACATTCCTATTGTAAGTCAAAAGCCTGAATATCAAAATGCATACACGGCCTGCATGTAAGCAACGAAACAATACTTACAAAAGACACGCCTTATAAGTCACCGATGTTAGGACAGTAAAAATATCGCAATGTAAAGCAATATATTTCACAGAATATTTATATATATATACATACCATTAATGAAAAACTGAAAAACAATTATTAAACAAACACGTTTATCGTGGTAGGTCGATAAGAAATCTACTGTTTGCTGTTTGTTTAGACCAAATCTTAATCGATGTTCATTTACCAAACTGACCAATATTAGAAAATCAGGTTACCTTTGTTTTTGAAAGACAAAATAATTTTTAGAACAAATGCTACATTGTAGACAAAACCTAATATATCATACCAAAACGAAATGTTAAATGCCAAAAAAAAGAAATATTCCTCGCCTAAAACGCGTAACTAACAAAAAGGTGGAAATATATTTGACACAACAAACTGTTTGAAAAGTCAATAGTAAAAGACATGTTTTCCAACCCAAGAGTATGAAACTTCATGTCATGATCAATAGCTTTGCGAAACAGGAAAAACTTGTCCATTCTGATTTCACTATCCACTATATGCAAGTTTCGAAATTTGCATGTGTCGCTATTTTTCCTGGGACTGTTAATGAAATCCTGCATCAACGTATGTCCCGATGGGGCTCATAATGTATATTCATCGAACGCTTGCCTTTCCTACATATCACTTGTATCGTTTGCACTTATCAACCGAACAAATATTATCGCTTGCATTTCAACGTACATGTTTCATCCGTCACATCTTCTGAATCGTACACATGTGTGTTTGTCAATTCTGTCATTTCCGTGCCTTTATTGTGAGAATACGATCCGTTCTGATGCAATGACCGCCTTTGACAATTGACGTGTTTAAACGTTTTGAGAAGTACTTGTCTGAACTTGCGGCCTACCGCTGTGTAAATGAGGAAATTCACAGACGCGTTCAAAGCAAACAGTGTGTTGCTCACACATAACCACTTGGTCATCACGTCTTGACCAAGAAACCAAAATTGAGCCACAAGACCTGGCGTTTGGCAAAAAAGGAAGACAACGACGATCAAAACCAGCACAATGCTCATATTGGTTTCACTGTTCTCATTCGGGGTTGGCATCGATCTTCGTCGGCGCATGCGCATTAACTCCATGATTAACAACGTGTTCAAGATACCGAGAAGTACCAAAGGTATAAAGTAAATAATCAGAATGTAAGCATACACAGAATAGTACTGTTCATATCCCTCGGTTTTACCAAGATCTGTAGTGACAATTGAAAAACAGTCAGTTTTATTGTCGCACGATGTGACCGTGGTCGCAAAGCATCTGGGTATGTTATATCCAACAGCAATAACAATAATACTACCGATCAGAATGAAAGCGTTTCTCTTGTTGCAGATATGCACAGTAGTGAACGGATGGCATATGGAAATATAACGTTCAATGGAAACAGCCACCGTCACCCAGACGTTGATGAATTGCAGCGTCATTACCATGTAATTTACCGGCGTGTAGATATACGGGTAAATGACGTGGGTAAAGTGGAGCATGCCGGGATTTTCAGGATAGAGTTGCGTTATGGAAATGATGGATAACCCCAGGATACACCCGATTATAATACCGGTGTCTGTGACAACAAGAGTTCGTAAAAAGTAAATCGTAGTGGACTTCATTTCCATCCTAAATAGGACAATTATGTTGAGGATGTTTCCGATGAAGCCAATGGTGCCGATAATGGGCATGATGATACCCCAGAAGATGAACATGAGCTGCTGCTGTCCATTGTCCTGCAGGTATCCATCTCCTATGGAGATATTCACCGCAAGGTTTAGCTCTGAGACAGGCATCTTGGTCCTTCCCTCCCTCTCCGACTTGCAGGTATCCTTGCTTCCCAGAAAATCTACGGTAGCGATGGGGCGATAGCTAATATTCCCTTGGAAACGTCACCATGCTGGCCTTGGAAAATATTATCAAATGATTAACACATTGGGATTTATATATTTTGTTGAGTTTAAAATATTAAAAAATGATTTGGTCTACTGTTTACCCTTAAATAAATTTGTGTTCGTTGTATACACAATATTATTTGAATACTCGAAAAGCCCGAATAAACCACAAAATGAAGGCTAATACAAGACTAAACTACTAGAGAATAGCAAGAAAAATGTCTCTCTCGATACTGTGTCTAAATTTCTAACATATATCTATATATTATTGTTTAAGCAACAACTTTATGTAAGAGTCCTCAACTTACTATTATTTGAGTTTGCCATTTTAGAACAATTGCTTAAGAAAGTCCTAATCGAAGCAACCGTTACTGACATAAGAGAATAAAAAGCATATGAAGACGGTTTGCGTGAACATCTTAAGTTTTTCAAGCAATTACCTGTGTGTACTCTGAAGTTATTACTGTCGCAAATAATTATTCACTAAATGATTCGGTATTATATGTAAAACAACCAATGCACCCTAAAGGTCTAAACAGGTTCCAGTGCTTTGCAATTAATATGTTTGACACAGACCAATTATACTTTAAACAAAGACCTGTCCAAAATGTGTCTACATGCGTGAATAACAATATTTCTTAGGTAATCCGAGGTGTTATCATAGCACGTGTCCGAATGAAAACTTCCATATTGCTTTTATGTTGTTTGATGCCTCCATACAAACACGACACATATGATCATAACATAATTGAGTTGTGATTATTTCGTAAAGGAGGAAGATGTTAATTTGACAGCCTTTCTGCATCGTGGCTGGTAATGACTGATTGTTTGATGTTTATTTAAACAATGCGTATCGTTTGTTCACCAAATAAAAGTCGTCCCTTATGAAAAGCATGCTAATATTATATTGCTAGTAAACTACTGGTAATTGACTTGACATTTGTCCAGAAATGACATTAACATTTACCTGGTGAGAAATTTATTGTAAAAATTGGGTCATGTACTTTCTAAGAACAAATATGAAAACATCGATCATCGACGAATATTATTAACTGAACAAAACAATAAACGAACTTTTTATTCAATTATATTTTAATTAAAGATGACCACATTGAATCTTGTCATGGTATCTAAGGTTTCTAATATGAGACGATGCTCTTGCGTGATCGAGCGTTGTACATATAAGATTATCTGGGTGTTAATTTACCAAGTCCCTTTAAATTGAAAATTTCATTTAATATTCATGAGCTTGTAAAGAAGTTTTAGAAAAAAAACTTGATCATGAAATGTTTTAAAAGATGTACATGCATTGATTAATTTCATATGGCAAGTTATATATTCCAGCAAAATACTATTAGTTACACGGTTTCTTACTGACCCAATGCGGTGTGATACGGGCTCGATAAATTAATATTGGTCGAGAGCGCAGCTGGAGCCCAATATAAAGTAAGAAGCCGTGTGAATAATGTATGTTATTTTATAAAACCACACTCAATATAGATGAAAAAAGCATATATGTCAATGTATTTTTCTAAAATTCCAAGGGCCGACATTCACAAAATCTTAACTTATGATGGACTTACGTACGAATCCCCAGTGTTTTCTGCTTACCAAGGAATTCACAATACATGATTCCATATGTATTTGTAAACGGTATTTCAATGTTAAAGAACAAAAAACAAAATATCCAGAGACATAAAGACTTTTATTAATTTAAAAATATCCTCGTTGTTCCCCTTAGAAGCTTGTTTAAGCTAGTTTTATAGGTGGTGTTGACAGTATGACTTTAAGTAACATATAAAGATATATCTATGAGGTCAATATGCCTATTGACGTTTCATAATTTAGTAATATGATACCTGACATTGATTGAAATCTATAATAATGTGTCCCGTATTATGTGAAAACACTTTTGAAATTAATCATGTTCAACAAATTACCTGTGAACAGATATCTTAATATGAGGTTGAATTTAGTATATTTTGATCAGGTCTAAAAAAAGTCTACGAATATGGTAATGATAACACATTATAATGTTAAGCTTATTTAATGTTGTAAATTGTCTAAATAGACCACAGAGAGTAGTTGGATATACAAGAGAAAATGAATCTGAAAGAGGCTCAATGACCCCATTTGTCGCATTAAGAATCAAGTTGTTATTGTAATCGGTAAACAGACGTCTTGAAATAAAACGCAATATATGTTTCGCGTTCTGGGAAACTGGGCATAATGCATGCGCGTAAAGTATCGTTCTAGATTAGACAGGAACGACACTTTCCGCTTTTATGACATTTTTCGTTTAAATGAAGTCTCTTCTTCGAAAAAATCCAATTAAGGCGGAAAGTGTTGTCTGGGACGACACTTTACGCACATGCTATATGCCCAGTTATCTCAGAACGCCACACATATTATTTCAACAATGTACGAAATACGATCAACCAAAGTATTCACTTTACGTACCTCTTTGACGTTTTAAACGGTTTCGATGTTTTACAGACTGGATAGTATATTGGGGTTTATGACAGGTGCGGAAATACTTAATTACTTATGTAAATAGCATACGCACATTAGTTACAACATATTTCGTTTATTATGAATGAAACTCGCTAGAACGCTAACTGACTAATGTTACGTCTCAATTCGAGCACTTAGGAAAACACACTAATGAAGTGGTAACTGTAGCTTTGAAATAAATGTTACCACTAATATTGTTCTATATATTAGACGATTTATTCGATAATTGTATTTAAAAGAGTAAAACAATAATAATTATCGTTTAGTTTTTAAGAAAAAAATAATAAAAAAATAACACAACTGTTCCTTCCAAACACACCTATCAAGTATATTTTTGTTCTGAAATGCAGATTATGCTTGTTAAAGATGTTTGATAGTAACGGGCATTTTTTGTTGAAAATATATAGAATTTTATATTTGTATGTATGCTGATTGTAACGTCTATATCTGTAACAAATATGAAATCAAACATTTGTGTCGCAGTGAATTATTTTAGATCATGATTTTGTTTCCATACCATACTTTTTACAAATCAATATATTTGGCAATTTATGGAACTGGGGTTGTGATAAAAAATGTTCATAAAATACCAAAATACTAAACTCTGACCTTAATATATAACGGAATAATCAAGCTTATAGTTCGTTTAATTATACTAAACACATTGGAAACAAAATGGATGGTTATTACGAGTTGACATATCGGTTAGTTTTCGCATCTTGTTTTCATGTACAATTTGCAGACATGCAATGCATATATATAATTTAAATATAATATATTTTTGCTGTTTATAATAAACACAGGTTTGTTAAAAATAAACACAGTAAAGAAAACTTCATCAGCATAAAATAGAGATAGAGACATTTAAAGGTCATGGTGATTTGTTTTTATAGAGCCTTTGACAAAAAAGCTTAATTATGGAAAAGTTCACAAAATATATGCCTAAAATATCGGTTTAAGAAAAGCTCTTAATTTTTTATTAAATATATCATCTTCAAGAGAGAGAAGTACATTAAAAATTTATAACAATAATTTCATTATTTAAAATTAAAACGTATTTTTTTTTGTCAATCCATCATGTAATCAGTGTATATTTTCTTGTTTGTCTACGTAAGTTATTTCTCATGATCAATGCCCATTTTGTACACATTAGGGGCAATTTAAATAATTATATCCGGAATCAACTTATACTTTATAATTACAAGTACAATATTAAAGCCACAAGTAAAAGTTAGTGCGTCTTACCTTTTATACCAAAAAAGAAAAGTACCGTTATGTGGTAACTATCGTACATCCTTAAATATTCCTCATATTTTCAACTCATAAATAGTATAACACAATCGACGTTACAAACATTTATAATACTCCAAGTTGTTGCAAGTTGTTTGAAGCAACTGACGTTAACACTAGAAGAATCTGTGAATAAATGCCTGCAGATCAACAGATGTGATCTATATATGAATCTCAAAAATATGAGGCAACTCTTCAATGTGTCAACGTTGTTTCTATGAACGAAGTAGTTCTCGTTATGTGTGGACATAACCAGCGTAACTCAAGGGCGTGCGATACAATGTATGAAGACCATTTTTACAGCATAATATGCTTCTCAGATGGATATTAATGTCGCGTGACAACCATGGATGACACAGTGTGTCGTTGTTCACACGAATGACATTACACGCTCCGATTCTTTCCATCATTAGCATTTAGACAACATTAATTATGACAAGAATAGCTATTGTTCATACAGCTAAGTATTTTTCAGTGGAAAAAGTTAAAGTCATAAATCCTATACAAAACGACAATTTACACACAGTGCTTAGCATACCACTTGCATGGAACGATTTTTAACATACCTAATTTCAATGCGAGAAAGGGACACTTTTTAGCGGACGTATTTCTGGCATGAATTTTGTTCCTCTGCACGAGAAAAACCGAGTAAATTAAATCTTCTTCAAACAAAACAGCTGGAAAATGTTTCACTAGTTTATTTTATTGTAAATTTTGTTCTAACCATTTGAGGAAACAAACAGGATTCTTGCCCGACATAAAATCGAGTATCTCGATTTTGATTAATTATCAGATACACACGTACCTTAAAAAAAAACAAGAGGCCCATGAGGGCCTGAATCGCTCTACTGGCTGGAATGTCAATGGAATGGAAAGTCATCATGCAAGGGAATACTGAAAATACAAATCCTTTCATCCTTGCCAAATGAATTATCAGATGGCTTATATTTTATTTAATTTTAAATTTATAATTGCAACCAACTTAACAACCTACTTAAATGCCTCGGACCAATACAAATTCAAGGGGCGATAATTCTGGACTTTTTACTCTGATGTAACCCATTTTCAATAGGGTTTGAGTCCTTATTAATATAAAGACACTGAACAAGTTTGAAAAGAATCGGATGAAAACTGTGGAGTTTATCGCGCAAAGAAGAAAAAGTCTAACGCACGCACGGACGGACGGACGGTCTAATGTAACCCATTTTCAATAGGGTTCGAGTCCTCATGAATATAAAGACACTGTACAAGTTTTAAAAGAATCGGATAAAAACTGTGGAGTTTATGGCGTAAACAAGAAAAAGTCTACACACGCACGGACGGACGGTCTAATGTAACCCATTTTCAATAGGGTTCGAGTCCTCATTAATATAAAGACACTGAACAAGTTTAAAAAGAATCGGATGAAAACTGTGGAGTTTATCGCGTAAACAAACAAAAGTCTAACGGACGCACACACGGACGGACGGACGGACGGTCTGATGTAACCCATTTTCAATAGGGTTCGAGTCCTCATTAATATAAAGACACTGAACAAGTTTGAAAAGAATCGGATGAAAACTGTGGAGTTTATCGCGTAAACAACAAAAAGTCTAACTCACGCACGGACGGACGGACAGACAGTCTGATGTAACCCATTTTCAATAGGGTTTGAGTCCTCATGAATATAAAGACACTGAACAAGTTTGAAAAGAATCGGATGAAAACTGTGGAGTTTATCGCGTAAACAAGAAAAAGTCTAACGCACGCACGGACGCACGCAGGGACGGCAGACGGACGGTCTGATGTAACCCATTTTCAATAGGGTTCGAGTCCTCATGAATATAAAGACACTGAACAAGTTTGAAAAGAATCGGATGAAAACTGTGGAGTTTATCGCGTAAACAAGAAAAAGTCTAACGCATGCACGGACGCACGCAGGGACGGCAGACGGACGGTCTGATGTAACCCATTTTCAATAGGGTTCGAGTCCTCATGAATATAAAGCCACTGAACAAGTTTGAAAAGAATCGGATGAAAACTGTGGACTTTATCGCGTAAACAAGAAAAAGTCTAACGGACACACACACGGACGACGAAAACCACACCATGACATAAGCTCTTCCGGCCTTCGGCCAGTAGAGCTAACAAGTGTCGAGATCGTGTTATTTACACGAGTGTCTTACTAATGTCGAAGAGAACATACATATTTGACACCCGTCATGCGAAAATGGGTCTTATGACGGATGCGGCAAGCGTAGCTCCAGCCAGCCTGCACGAATGCACAGTCTGGTCTTAAGCGTAGTAGCTTAAGACCAGACTAAAGACCCATTTTCACATGACGTGGCTCATTTTTCCAAATATAAACAATATATAAACAATAGATAACCCGTCTCCGTATCCTAGGCCGGTAGCCGATTGAGCGAGATGTCGATGTTTCGAATGTGACATGGTCCTCATTCTGGAATAGCCTGTTGTCTATACGGTAGGTAGAGAAACAAGGGGTACTGATTGTCACCTTGCTGAGCGCCCGACATAAATAATGTACACATATTCAAAGATATTCCAAAGTTAGTTCGGTAAGTAATCATAGCCTGCCCACTAATCGCGAAGGTGTACACTAGCATAAAACAAAACTTAAGTGTTTAACGTGTAGACCGTTAAAAAAACACCACTGTAGTGCTGTGTGATGAAACTACCAGAAAAATGCTTGATTGCTGGCAGAGTTGTTATTCTCTATGATAAATGAATGGCGTACAAGGCGTGTGCCATCGTTTTGTTTTTGATTCGGTAGAAAAGCAATTACCATCTTATGTAATAATTGGGCATCTTATAAGACAGCACAAGGCATAGAATGAAATGAATTATAAGTTCCACAAAACAAAACAAAAGCCTAATTCGGCAAAGCATTGTTACACGATCTGAATGTACAAATTATTCTTGATTTCAGTTATTCTAATAGTTTGACGCTTGATGATTTCACAACGGCTCAGAAATTGAGGAGATAAGACTCTTCATACAACTGAGCTGCGATCTGTGAAAAGGGGGTTTAATGCATGTGCATAAAGTGTCGTTCCAGATTAGCCTGTGCAGTCTACACAGGCTAATCAGGGACGACATTTTCCTCTTTTTTAATATGTTTGGCTTAAAGAAAGTCTCTTCAAAGCCATAATCCAGTTTAGGCGGAAATTGTCGTCCCTGATTAGCCTGTGTAGACTCAACTGGAGTAACGGGACTAAATGAACGAGTATCATTGGATCATTGACAACTCCAGACGTAAGTAATAACTGCAAAGGCCATGCTGATCTTATCAATTTAGGAATCTATCATATTAATTATCAGCTTTCGCATGACATAAAACAGAACACAACGGACAGATAAATTGCGTGGATGGCAAAACATCGAACCCTTTCTCCAATAGTTTTCAGCCTGTTATTTTCCAGAGGTTTATTTTCCAGACACATGGTTGATTACACAAATAGCAGTGGGAAGCAATACACATACACTGAAATATGAAGATTCTCAAATAAATCGAAGTATTTAATAATTAATTTGACACTTTTTAACAATAACTTTCAGGCTGTAGTGGGAAGCAATACACATACACTGAAATATGAAGATTCTCAAATAAATCGAAGAATTTTAATAATTAATTTGACACTTTTTAACAATAACTTTCAGGCTGTAATTTTCCAGACAAATGGTTGATTACAGCAATAGCAATTGGAATCAATGCACTGATATAAAGAGTGTCACAACAAACGATGAATTTCAATAAATGATTTAAATGTGCGCTACCTGCATTGGAAAAATTTGCTTCCGCCAAATGCTGCATGGTTGATATTTAATTCATTAATATTTTTCTCATCGATTTGGTTTGACTCTGGTATAGGTTTAGACCCACCAAATCGCAACGGTATGAAGGCTTAGCATCCGTCAAATATTATATTAACTCAGCAAACAGTGGAAAGGAAGGCTGTATTTTACATGGGAAGCGTTGGTAAAAATAGATGAAACTTACATCTTTAATATTTGCGCAAATGCTAACGCATGTCTAGGTTTCTGTGAACTCTCGTTTTTGAATACCATACAAATGTAAAACGTGCAACAAATGCAGACTTACATCGATAACGAGTTCTTTTGCGAATGAAAACAACTCGGTCAATATATTCCATACATTAACTTAGAACTGATAATCTCAAATACGATATATTACACTCAGACATTGCAAGATCTACCAATAATCATCAACATCTGTACCGGGAAAACGTACTAGTATTTATACAGAGTTCACCAGATATATAAGCCTCGCTCTGTGAAAATAGGATTCGATGCATGTGCGTAAATTGCGTCCCAGATAAGCCTGTGCAGCTCGCACAGGCTTATCTGGGACAAAACTTTCCGTCTCAACTAGATTTGTGTCAAGAAGAACCTGCCTATAAACGAAAAATAAAATAACAGTGGAAAGTGTCGTCCTGATTAGCCTGTGCGAACTGCACGGGCTAATCTGGGACGACACTATTCGCTCATGCATTCAACCCCGTTTTCTAAGAGTGAGACTCAAATATAATCATAATTAAACTTTAACCCTTTGCATGCTGGGAAATTTGTCGTCTGCTAAAATGTCGTCTGCTGAATTTCTAAAATAAGCATTTTCTTTGATTTGTTTTCTTATACCACTATCAGAATAGCAAACAGTTTGGATCCTGATGAGACGCCACGTTCTGTGGCGTCTCATCTGGATCCAAAGTGTTTGCAAAGGCATTCAAAATCCGGTTCCAGCGCTCAAAGGGTTAAAACAAGCGCTTTACCTATTAATAAATTGGAACATACGTACATACATATCTCTCCCAAAATTTCCATCTTTATAACAAAACAAGAATTCTTAGGTTGTTGTTCAGCATTTTCCGCGAATTCTTTCTTCATGTTCATGCGTGTGTAGAACTTAGTAATTGAGGTCCACACAACTTTAAATGCCCAATAATTGTTTGGTAACTCTATCCGGTGTTTAGTTCATGCAAACTTGTCGGCAAATTTCGGTTAACAAACACATATTGAATTGTAAATACGCACACTTATAAGGAAAATGCCTAAACTGAATACAAGTACCAAGATGAAAATCCGCTGCTCAAATGCATTCAAAAATACTTCGCAGAAATCTATTCTTAACAACATCTTACCGACCAAAATATTATAAACCGCATTGATATCGGTAAAAGTAGTACTATACTTATAATTAATTGATTAGTGTCTCCAAACGCAATAGCTGACGGCGTATCTAGTGTAAATCGAGTTAGTATGAGCCTCGTTCTGGGAAAACTGGGCTTTAAGCCTGTGCGTAAAGTGTCGTCCTAGATTAGCCAATCCAGTCCGCACAGGCTAATCATGTACGTCACTTTCCGGTGTTAAGAACTTTGCGTTATAAGGAGGTCTCTTCTTAACGATAATCCAGTATAGGCGAAAAGTGTTGTCCCTGATAAGCTTGTGCGGACTGCACAGGCTAATCTGGGGCGCCTCTTTACGCACATGCATTTAGCCCAGTTATCGCAGAACGCGGAGAGTACTCAAGTAAACAACCGCACCAAGCGTAAGTATATATTCAATTCATACCAAATGCTTTCTTACATACACATAATTAATTGGTTAATTTATTACGTCAGTTTTTACACACTAACTATTTTCAATGAAATAAATGTCATTTACTTTCAGTACAGTGTTATACTATAATAACGCAAATATCCAATTTATATTATCCGTTAACATCGCGTTATGCTGCAATTTTATCAGATTGTACAGCAGTTATAATGTTGTTTGCGGTTTGTTGATTATGGCAACAATATTCCCCAACAATATCATGCAAGATACATATTAGCCTCGCTCTGTGACACTTTCCGCTTTTATGATATTTTTCATTTAAAGAAAGTCTCTTCTTAGCAAAAACCAGGTTAGACGAAAAGTGTTGTCGCTGATTAGCCTGTGTGAACTGCAAAGGCTAATCTGGGACGACACTTTACGCACATCCTTGAAACCCCCTTCACACAGAACGAGGCTTATATAGATGTTCTGTTTGTTAATTGCATTTAAAATCAACTGACACAGTTGCCTATGGAAAACGATGCCTTCGTGTCAAAATGAGTACTTATTTAAAATTGATTATTATTGTTAACGTACATTGAGGACGAAAACAAGATGATGAATTTTATTTGCATCAAAATATTAACAAATGTTTGTGACAATTAAATCTTATACATAAAGATGTCCTGTTCAAAGTACACTATAATATTCATTAATATGTATCCACTTATTATGCTGTTCACTTAAACATAATTATTGATATTATAAGAAGAACATCTTAATTAAGCTTTATAAAAACAGTTGAAAAATAATTTAAATAAACACAGACATTCTTACCTCTGCATGACAACATCACTGTCACAAATATGAATAGACCCCGTGCATGTTTCTTACGTCAGCACGTGATAGGTGATATACGATTCTAAATGCGATAACATTCCTTTCCAATAGTTTGACCGTGGATATGCATAATCAGCAGTGCCCTTTAATCATTACCTAATATCAAGTAATCATTGAGTCATATTAGATTTCGTTTGCATGAATGTCGAGTCTAATCATCAGAAAGTCGGTTAAAAAGACCAATGTGGAATACCAACAACAATTAACTGTTCTCTGGCTCACTGCCCAATATCAGAATTCAATAATAATTAGGTGGTTACCCGTGTCAATCTTGATGCCCGTATTATAATTACACGTTGGGGATAGTGTTTATAGACAGGCCGTCCATTACACTTGCCTCTTCACTATTCTGATCAGCTTGAAATATCAAAGCGCTGAACGCCTCATATTTGTTCGCTACTGTGTAAACAGCAGGAATGGTAGAAGGCCTACTACTAGACACTAAAGGTCGTTCGCGTTTTAATCAAAATCACAGTGCGTTGAAGTTGTACATATATTAGGTAAAACGGAACGGACTCTCATAGTGATATAACATCCTCATTTTGACAGTTCCATCATCATCATCAGCAGTGTCATCATAATCATAATCGGCGTCGTTGTTTTCATAATTCCTCACCAGTATCCCCCATATTCATAATCATCAGCATTATCAGTATTATCAGCATAATCAAATTATCATCACCATTGTCATATCACATCGTCACCATTATCTTCATCACCGTCATTTAACATAATAAACCTTTTCAGCAGCTTTTTGCTCAAACCTTCTCATCACCAAATTACAATCATCCGCCGACACCCCTTTGATTTGATCTATGCAAATATCACGAATAGTTATGCCCGATTACTAAGTTATTACTTGAAAAAAAATGAATACTCTCTTTATGATAGCGTATATATCGTGCATTCGATAGTGATATTGGTGATAACTTGATATTGATATTATGACGGGTTTATGATGATGTTTCTCTTGCATTTGTAGCTTAAGTTTCACTTTGTCTAAATAAGACGAAATTGATTATCGCCATGAATGATGTCGATACATTTAACACGTACAATAGGTGTAGAATGTGTGTGTTAAACGTCAGAGATTCTCAATACATTAAGATTAATGTGTTGCTTTTAAACCTCTCTATCAAACCGATGTTCACGTTTGTGATTATTGCATCATCTTCGATACATATAATATTTGTTTTTTTTTCTCTTCTAAGGATTATAAAGTATATAAGAAATAATCTTAGAAAAACGTTACGTGTTTCTTTAAATGTTAGAAAACTTTGGAGCTGTCTTGAAAGTTTATAATTGTCTTAGGACAATAAATAAGTTTTTCTTTCTTGGCTGAACACTCACAAAAATCAATTCTCGAATCGCTGAACATGCACTTGTATGCGACTATCAATGATCTGTGCACATTAATTATGTACTATTTCTAATTCTAAGAATGATTTGTGAAAAATCAAAGAAAATAAATTATCAAAGGTAAGCTGAGAAAATTCCTAGAATGTTTTTTTTTTTATCAAAGTGCATTTGGATAATCAATAATTAGGTCTTATGCAAGATTTTCCATTATAAGATTTGTCTCACAGTTTTCTTCATAATGTTAATAATAATATTAAAGATGTATAAGTTGTTTAGATAATTATCATTAAATCATAGAAAATTGCGAAATCCTTAAACACAAATTGGCTAAGAAACGTTCAGAATACCACACCTGCAGGTTTTCGTTAATAGCATATAGACATTTTGTTAGTTCTCGCACCATGCTAAGGATCAACGGCTTTCGTATTTGAGTCGTGTTCTGAGAAAACTGGGCATAATGCATGTGCGTAAAGTGTCGTCCCAGATTAGCCTGTACAGTCCGCACAGGCTTATTCGGGACGACACTTTCCGCCTAAACTTGTTTTTCGCTAAGAAGAGACATCATTTAAACGAAAAATTCCATAAAGCGGAAATTGTCGTCCCTGATTAGCCTGTGCGGACTGCACAAGCTAATCTGAGACAACACTTTACGCACAAGCATTATGCCCAGTTTTGTCAGAACACGACACATTTTACGTTATGTATTCTCGTTCCGAGATGCATTATTACAGTGACTCTAAAGTAGTGTGTGCTAATCCAAGTCTCAGTTACAATTGTTTCGTTTTGTTTCATATATTTCTACGATATGCACACTTTCACAATATGTGAATAGAATTAGCAAATACAAATTTAGATAACATAAAAACAAAGTCACGTAATTGACACGAAACAACGGTAAACTATAACGTTCGGGGGAAAAGGTGAGAACATAAACAAGAAGGAATATATTGATTAAACATTGTTACATGTATGTATAATAATTACTTTGACCAAATTTATGACTAAAAAGATGTTTACTTGTAAGTAATTTTAATTTATTGTAGGTTGTTACTGAACACTGCGTACACAATACAATACTTCGCCCACTAAGCAATTTACTTTACTCGGGAAGCAAAACACTATCCCAGAATATATATGTGTTTCAAATTGAAGTTATTTCAATAATAAACCAAACCAACAGCTTTCTACTGGTGTTTTTATATAAATTAACTGTATAAGAAAATATGTGACGCACTAACTTGATATCAAAAGACTTTTCAGCAGTTCAGTTGTGAATATTTCATTTTAAGGAATTATTGTTCACGAATCGCTATTTAGTTTTGTAATGTATTTTTTACTGATGGAACATCGATACTTCCATTTCCATTTACTGAATGTGGGCTCATTGCCCTATTTCTTTGGCTCTGTATTTCACATGGAAGGGACGCTTTTGTCTTGATTGTAATAGCACTCATGTGAGTCATGCTCACACAAACCAGAACAGCCATAACGAGATTGCTGCTATAGTATGGTCGACGTTTTATGTCACATCCCTAATGGATTTTTTAGGTGTAACCGTAAAAACAGAGTAGCATTATGTTGCTATGATTTGATGTACAGTAGTTTTAATATTGCAGCAAAAAGCTAACTGCATCGTTACGCAGAGCAACAATCACGTATTTCATTCGAGTTTGGTCGCATTGTCCTGATTTGACAAAATGGAACGTACAATGTGCAAAAAGCTACCCACACACCGCAATAAAAACGTCTATGGAAATTACATGGGGAAAGAAGGCGTAATAGTCTGAATCAAGTAGTATTTTGGATAAACAAGCACGCAAGGAAATAGTTGCAGAGTGATTCACATCATGATCATTTTGGACTTATAGATAAATTATATGAGCCTCGCTCTGTGAAAAAGGGGTTTAATGCATGTGCGTTAAATGTCGTCCCAGATAAGCCTGTGCATTCCGCACAGGCTTATCATGGACGACACTTTCCGCCGAAACTGAATTTTAAAACCAACAAAAATATCATAAAAGCGGAAAGTGTCATCCCTGGTTAGCCTTTTCCACGGGTATTCCACTTTGCATAATCAACCGTTATACACATTTAAATAAATCTTTGATTGTGACTAACAGCACAATATGACAGTGTATACTGGCAGGGTACATTCATATACAGTGTTGGAAACACATAACATATAAAAAAATGAGTTTCTTGATTTTTACAACAAATTGATGTGCGCACCATTTGGAAATTACGGACGATATCGTCAGAGCAAGTAGTAAAAACGCAAAAAAATTATCGGAAGGAATTGATATCGTTATGAATAAACTCATATGCCATTAGTTTTTACAGTTAGAGTGCGTTATGTATTTGCATGTGCAGTCCGCACAGACTAGTCACGGATGACACTTACCGCCTAGACTGGATTTTTTCCTAAGAAGAGACTTCCTTTAAACAAAAAAATGCATAAAATTGCAAAGTGCCTTCCAAGTGAGGACTGCACATGCTAATCTGGGACGACACTTTACGCACAGTCCCGTTTTCCACGAGCGCGGCTCATATTTGTTAAAGACGCAATCGAATGACATGCCATACAAAATGCCAACGCAATTAACTATTACTGTTCAAAATAATTTATATACATATCTCTGCATTTCAAATACGCGTTATGTGACGAGTACGTCAAACATTATAATTGTAAACATTTAGCAAATTCTCAAAGGTTCAAATTGAAAACTTAATACCACAATACACCTTAATATAACACTTAATATTGTAAACAATGGAACACGAACGCATGGCTAATTTTTAATATTTGATTTCACTGGTGTGTTAAGTCTTTAAGTAGGACTGTACATTACTGCTTCTATTATGCACATGAATACTTTTTATTTGCTGTTACATTCAATAATATTCTTTAAAGAAAAGCCGACAATTTGTATGCATACACTTGTTGAAATATGCATGTATTCTTATGTGTCGAACATACGATTTACTTCCACCATTTCAATCGCAGTTGGTTAACTATCTAATAGTGCGATGTAGCCCTAAAAGCGATGAAAGAAGCTCTCTCAATGTTAAAGTGACATGATAACTCGAAACATTCCGGATGTTTTGGAAAGAGATTGAGCGAAATAATGCAATATATGTAACAACGAACATCGTTATGCATTTTGATATTCTGTTTATAACACATGACTTGTTAAACATGTTTTATCTTTGCAAAAACATAATCATTAATAGTATTCCCGAAAGCTACTACATGCCATGCATATAATTCCTGTTTTTGTTTGTCGAAAATGTAATGGATGCTTATATTAATTAATCCCTATATCACTATGAAATGCAGATGACATTTGTGTTGAACATTACCAAATCGGAAATAGTTAACAAATAACACACGAAAATTAAAAGCAAATCATTTCAATAAAAATCACATCGAATCTGTATAAGCATGAAATGGACTCTAAATTTGATGCATATATTGTTATTTAATGTTAAGCAACATGAGATACCATATTGCCTAGAAACAACAGTATAACCCTTCGACAAGTGTTAAAGTCATCAAAAGGATTTTACTTTGAATAATGCTGTGATGATATAAAAATGGTAGTTAACCCTTTGAGCGCTGGAACCGGATTTTGAAGGCCTTTGCAAACAGTTTGTATCCAGATGAGACGCCACAGAACGTGGCGTCTCATCAGGATCCAAACTGTTTGCTATTCTGATAGTATTCTTTGAAAAAATTCAAAGAAAATGCTAATTTTAGAAATTTAACAGACAACATTTTAGCAGACGACAAATTTCCCAGCATGCAAAGGGTTAACGTGTGTGATGTATGAGCTAATAAGTAATTTGATAAATAACGTTTTATAGATCTTTTAAAACTACATTTATTCTATTAAATGATTTAATGTTTTTAATCTCTATATAAGGACATACAAACCATTAGAAGTTACACATATTATGTTGTCATATTATTAAAATGTTTATATCTTAACAATATTAAAGGACTTCGCCGGGAATAGTTAAACATGCTGTATTAATATGTGCGAAGCAAGAAGCACATGGCGGATGCCGTTTAATATTTAATCAATTAACATCATATATACTAAAATACTTATAAATATAATCAACACACTGGAATATTAAATTTAAAGACTGTATATATTTATTTCTTTATTTACTTATATTTGTTCAACGAGTAAGAAAAGAACAAAATGTAAATTATAACAAAACTTCTCGATATTTATGTTGATATTGTTCACATTTCAACTTTTGAAACTTGTGAACTTTGTTTAAGTGACTAACACTATTTATTTTCAGACGCGAAATTGTTTCAAGGGAAAATAAATTGAAATTATTTAACAGCATTAATTCCAATTGGAGTGACATGTTTAGATGTTACACTCACAAATTAAAGCCTTTGAAATGTCAGCATAATACAGACAATTCACTTTTTTTACAAATTAAAAACAGATTTCTGGGAAACCTCTGAAATGAAATGCCAGTCAATCGGCTAATCATGAACATTAAAATCGAATATAGCATGCAAAGTTTCGATTGAGTCTTCCATCAGAATGTTTATTATCAACCCATATATTTGTCCTATCATATAAATGAATCTCGCTCCGGGAAAACGGGGTTTAATAAATGTGCGTAAAATGATGTCCGCACAGGCTAATTAGCGACGACAGTTTTCGCTTTTCTATTTTGTTTCTTTGAAAGTATTTTCTTAACGAAAATCCAGTTAAGGCTTGAAGTGTAGTCTCCGATTAGCCAGTGCGGACTACACAGGCTAATATGGAACGACATGGTAAGCACATGCATAATGTCCTGTTTCCCAGAGTTAGGCTCTAATTCAATTGCGGTATACATACCCAAAGATCACGAAAGTATCATTATACACGTTGTAATCCAGTATTTTGCGCTATAACATGATACACAGTTTGATTCCAGATCCATGGAGCAAAGGGAAAATCTTTCTCCTGAACGCACAAGAATTGTGTGCAAAGTTTGTTATTTAAATCGGAATTTCCGTAAAACCAATAGATGTTTTAAAACACGAATGCTATATTTATATTAAATATTGATAATATGACAATCTGTGAATTTTTTTAAATTGCTAAGCTACCTAAAATTAATTTCTAGTAGCAGGAACATTTTATTTAATATTAACATAAACACGTCTTCCAGATATCTCTTATTCAATTAAGATAACGTTCCGAATATGATATGTAAGAAATTACTTATAATTTGAAAACGACGTGTATGCCTTATAAAACAGTATTCTATTACTACTTTCAACCCCGATGCACACGTATTAGTTAGAAATAGATATACACCCATGAACTTCCAGCTATTTCTCAGTTGGAAATCATACGCTGAGATTGTCTGGCAACGCCTTTCTTAATAGTGGTGAACTTTAAAATATATTTATGATACCATATGGTTTGTGTAGCTCAACACTAAACTATATGTTAGTTTTTTCTCGCTTTCTACGTAACACTTTTAATCAGCCTCAAATAAGAGAGTAATGTATCAATTCGCTTTAAATTGTAATGAAAGCAAACTGCAATTTCGTCATACAAAATGTCCAGTATGTTTTCTATGCACTTTAAGTGCATTAAGTCGTACAAATCGTCAAAAAAGTAAGTCAATTAATTCCTACGTATTTAATCGCTATTCAAAATATTATAGATAAAAGCTTTAGGCGTCCAAACAGCGTTGGTTTTCGTTGCCCGACATACAATAGAAGCTTTTATGCGATAACTCTACAAACAGATTCGTTCCATCATAACTTGGCCAAAGGCTCGATATATTAAATAATACAATGCCATAGCCCCGAGAAATGGAGATGAATTTTGCTGTTTCTACTAAGTTTGAAGAATAAAAAAATGCACTTAGGACCTTACTTAATAAACATTAATATTAAGATTAAAAATAATTGAATATTGCGTCATACGAAAAAACATTAACTAAATTGTGACGAGTACCTTTTAGATAACATATCTGCGTTTCATTGTTTTTACAGTTATCGCTAGTACATAAAGGGCATGTTCGTTCAGATTGTAAGATAGCGGGGAAACAGGTTATGGCTTTTTCCCATCTGAGTTCACATCGACATCATGCATAATTCAATTATTTACCCACTCATTATGAAAGCATAGTTTGTCGACAGCTGTATTGCTCGATGGGTAGTGATGCTTTTTCTCTTTGAGGTTTTTTATTAACAACATCATGATCATTTCCAAGGCAAACCTATTTCTCTACCCTTTTTTATTAATTACTAGACTTAATTATGTCGACAGTGTCACATGCCATCACAAGCGGATGCTCCTCGGGCTGAGTCGCATATATCACGCTCATATTTACGCTACGTGTCTAGAGCACGTGATTTAAGTCGCAAAACGAGCCCGCAATGGTATCAGAATCGCAACGCTTTTTTCTTTAAGCGTTGCCATCATTAATATAATACTACGATATAAGACATAATTTCCCGAGTAAAAAAGCATCATACGAAAGGTCACACATGAAAAAGAAGGTATTTAGTTTCAAAAAAAGACTTCACTATGCTTTTTAATGAATTAAATCTTTAGGTTTAAAGAACTATCATTATTTCAAATATCTCGTATAATGCTTTCCTCATGATCTTTCGCTGATTAGATAGTTCTATAAAAAAATCTTTAGAATTGTTTTCCCTAATCTTACAAGAATATCAGTTTGTTGCAGAAGTATTTTGGCAAAAAAAGAAAAACATTAAAAAAACAACAATATAATATATCTAGAACAAAAAAAAGGCTTTCGTACACTTAATGCCCCCGATTGCGAACAAGCTGAAAAACAAACTGACTATGTTATCGCTCTTTGCAGCATAGAAGAAACAGAATGTAAGGTATTACTAATCAAAATGTTCATTATGAATTAATTTTGCTCACATACTTAGACCTGGCAACAATATCTGTAGACCCATCAACCGCTAAACGAGGTGTAACACATACAGTTGATACATTGATACTAAACAGTTCTAATTTAATAAACGTTGAAGGTCAGTAACACCAACGCCACATAAACAAATACTATGATACCATCTGATATCTTATCTGCATTTTTGACATTTGTGCAAGATGAAGTAGTCAAAGGTAAACACATTGTATCAAAAAGAACTATTTATATTTCTTACACGAGTAAATAAACAGACCGATGCATAGATAAAGTCGCCAATAAAATTAATGATACACGTGTTTGTTTATCCTCTTGAAATAAAGATACATTGAAAGAATCAATATATCAAAACGATAACACATTATCATACAAACACGTTTTGATCGATTACATCCATGACAACTCCATTTATCTTGACTATATAGATTTCTTCAATCATATAAAACCACTAATAACAATGGTTTTATCACTAAATTGACATTTTCAAAGATCGACTAGTATAATCATGTAGCTCATTTATCAGAATTTTGATTCAAACGAGTGACTGGCCATTTAAGTATAATTTATTGAAACTGAGATAACGGCAGAAAGACGTGCATCTAGTTTTGGTTTTAAACTCAAAAATCAAAGCGATGGATGCTGACAGACTGTGACCTGCCATAAATTCATTGAAAGGTTATGTCAAGATATTCGCATTTTTCAAGAAAACTGGTCATTCATGAAAAATTCAGGTAATTCTTTGTAACAAGTTGCTAAAATATTGTGTTTTATCTAACAGTCAAAATCTATCAAATTCGACACTTCATAAAACAAACAACAGCATATGAAGAAGGTATATCAAAGCAGACCATTCCTATGAGATTAACATTGTTTCCTCCGTGACCAGTTCTCTCCCCTGCTCATGGTATAGAAGGCAGTTGAACAAGGTGGGTCACTGTGCAATTGCCATCTAAAAAGCGATACATGTTTTCGATTTGTGGTACTAAAGATTCCGGTTATCACCAAATTCTAAATTAAAGCGTTTAACGCGACTTGCCATAAATTAAATTTATGTCACGCCAAGAATCATTTTTAAACATGAAATAATTTATAGACGAAAGATGTTAACAAAACTTGCATCTGTGCGTAGTTATCTCCCTTGTAAAACGATAATGAGGCAGTAAAACAGAGGAGGTTACTATGCAATGCCATCGAAAAAGTATATATGTTCTGAATTGCGGTACTAATATGTATTCATGTTATCTTTACTTTTAATAAAAATAACAACAATAACATAGACAGGTAAAATGAAACACGTAACACTACAATTGTCAACCTGTTTATCGATCCGTCGTCGAATTACAGATTTTGATGTAAGCCAATAAATAAAACATGGACCTTGAACTGATTACTTATGCATGCATTAGCTATACCAACAATACATTATCGTAACTCGTTTCAACCTTGAGACCTAAATAACAAGAATGCCAAAAATAGAACTCTCTCACAATTCAAAATATGTAGATAAGTGAAACATATGTATATTAAAACGTTTTCGAGTAGATTCGATGTTATCGGTTAATAATCAGCCACAATCTCATCGGTTATCTTACACACAGACTCAACATAAATACCTTGACAATCAAAACAACGTCATCAGAGTAAAAGATGCGCTTTGACTTCGAATCTAAACTGGATTGAAGGTATCGTTTATCATGCGGTGAGAAGAAATCATGGTTATCTGATGGTGTTTGGCTGGTTTACAGAACTATAGTACAACAGTAAACGAACAACCTTTCTATAACAACAAAATGCCTCTGTCCCGAAGACAGTCATATGCACCTATTCATTTGAGCCTAGATATGTGAAAAGGGTGTTTAACGCATTTGCGCAAAGTGTCGTCCCAGATTAGCTTGAGCAGTCCGCACCGGCTTATCAAAGACGACACTTTCTGCTTTGTATTTTTCTTTTAAATGCAGACATTCTTGGCGAAAATCCAGTTTAAGCAGAAAGTGTCGTCCCTGATTAGCCTGTGTGGACTGCACAGGCTTATCTGGGACGACACTTTACGCACATGCATTAAATCCCGTTTGTCACAAGGCTCATTTCTATGAAGAAGACATATTACTCAGACTATCAGATAATAATATGCGCCGAACAAAAGGTATAGTGTGCAATAACAGGTTAGGACACGGATATCAAATTCGCTTGATTATTTTTAATTGCGCAAATTCTATTCAAATTTTAGACAAAGAATAAAATTATTCCTAATAAACCTCGAATTGAAGAAAGGTCAGGTTTAAGCGATATACCTAACTGCCAAGTGTATTAAGTTACTACTGAAAATAAGAAAGAATGGTCAGGACTTCTTTTTCTTTTATACCTAATGATAAAATATGACATTTCTGCAGTGAAACAGCAGTGAAAAGAACAAAATTCGGAATTTCTTTTTCTATTTTTAGATTGTCATATCAAGATGTACTTCCCTTGTTTATATCCTTGTTTATTTTATTTTTTTCTATGATCACGAGCAAAATAAAATCGATTATCAACCGAATCCAACATATTTTCTTTTAATTTTATGCTTTTTTTACCGTTTATTTACATTGTTAAAGAATTTAACTGAAGAATTTCCCTGGAATAATGACTTCATTTCGTCAACAAAATGACGTCAAAAATGACGTCATTTCAATGTATTGAGGCACGCCACGGTAGAGAGGGTCACTTTTCAGCGAAAGGGAAATAATAATTAATTATTTTTTCTGAAAAAGGGGCATAAAAGAAACAGAAAATTTGTTCATGTCAGTGTGCGCCACGAGTGAAAATATTATTTTTCTATGAGCACGAGTGAAATAACAAACGATCTTACACTGACATGAACAAATATCCTCTATATCTTCTGTTTTTTGTTGTCGTTTTGTGTTATAATTATATTGACAGGCATTCTAAACAAAACTACAATTTCGGCACTAAAAGTGATAAACAACCACTTAAGCCGAAACTCAACAGCAACTAAACATGAGAATAACAGTTAATCTTACGTCTGCCTTTCAGTTTAATGATCATTTCTGTTAATCGTATGTATGCCTTTCATTTAAATGATCATTTTTCAAAATACGTTTGTAATTTGCATGTACCGGTGACAGCTTCACCTTATTTCTATCCGTATGTCCCCATGCAATCATGACACTATCTAGCTATTCTCGGGCTATCGGCGCGCACGGCAATCGTGCAAAGATAGTTATGAAACGCATTTATTTTCTCTTAATAGACAGTATACATAAAGTAATGGCAGAAGAAACCTGAACATAAACATGTGACTTATTTAATTCACTGCTATCTGGGGCTAGGTGTTTTTTTTTTCAACATTAATAAAGCGTTATTGAGGGTTTGTTCATGAAAACAAACAATTTTGAGAGCTTCGATAAGCGAAATCGCATTTTTAGTTGGAGCCATTAAGAGGCAATTATAAATCGTCAATTGTTCATCATGTAAACATCATGTAAACATCATAAATATGTTCTACTCATTATGAATAGAACAAGGACGATCCTTCAACACATACTTCTTATGTTTGGCATATTCGTTTCTGGTCGTGTTTACTTTATGTTATTCGTCAGATTAATGGCGAGCGGAACTTCGAATATGATGTTAGCCTCGCTCTGTGAAAAGGGGGTTTAATGCAGGTGCGTAAAGAGTCGTCCCACAGGCTAATCGGGGACGGCACTTTCCGCTTTCATGATATGTTTTGTTTCAATGAAGTCTCCTCTTCGCGAAAATCCAGTTAAGGAGGAAAGTGTCTTCCCTGATTAGCCTGTGTGGACTGCACAGGCTAATATTGGACGACACTTTACACAAATGCATTAAACCACCTTTTCACAGAGCGAGTTTCACTAATAAGTATACATGTATACTTTGGGACTTTTGGATAGAGCATAACTCATTCTCAGTTACTCATTAATCAAAGAAAAGGTGACATTGTTACTGTCAACGTAATTGAACAGAACAACTGGGACAGAATATATCAATTCAATAAGCAGTTATACCGTATGGTCGCAATTGGCAATTTTCTGGCGCTCACGGCAAACCATTCATCTCGTATGGCGTACTGAATTGTATTAAAACGATGAGATTGGCTTCCCAATTTCCCACAGAAAGAACATTGAAACGTGTTAAGTACTTGGCGACCGATCAGACAGTTTATTTCTGCTAGCAAAGGGTGTGTTTCTTTAAATCTGAAGCGCAATAGGTTTTTAATTGTTATCTCATAACTTTAAATTGATCACTTTATAAACAAATGAGCCTCGCTCTTTGAAAAGGGGGTTAATGCATGTGCGTAAAGTGTCGTCCCATATTAGGCTGTGCTGTCCTCTTAGGCTAATCAGGGACGACACTTTCCGCCTTAACTGGATTTTCGCTAAGAAGAGACTTCATAAAAACAAAAAATACCATGAACGCGAAAAGTGTCGTCCTTGATAAGCCTGAGCGTACTGCACAGGCTAATCTGGGACGACACTTTACGCACATTCATGTAACCACTTTTTCACAGAGTGAGGCTCATTTCCGAAATGATTCACACTACCTTTTTTGTTCGTAATAGGTTTCTGAGTTTTCGAGACATTGTATGATGCTTATTCACACTTTGCCCATACTAAAGACGATATGTCATCCTTATGTTCCCATAGGTTGTCAGCAGGTAAAATATAGGTCACAAACGTACTTGGATTTAATGATTGCTAAGTAATGGTTTACTATAAGCTTAAATGTGTCACCGGTGTCAATGGTTTACTATAAGCTTAAATGTGTCACCGATGTCAATCTAGTTATGCCAATTGATAGATAGTCAAGGACGAAGTCGTAACGATTTACACAAAGGAAATATATTATGATAATCTATATGAGCATTTTCTTCGCTGTTAACACGTCGCTGTCATATTATGGAATTACTGGCATACAACCTTACTCTAAACACACACTCGTGCATAATTGATCGGTGCGATTGCAATCCGGAAAGCTCTTTAGTTTAGAATTGATTTTCGGATAAGTGTGTCAATGGTTAGATGCTTTAAAGATTTAATAAAGCCACAAAAAACAGATCCTGTCGTGTGAAAAACAGACCATAGTGTGTATACTATCACCATGTTATCGTCAGAAGTGACACGCACGAATATAATCTATTAAAATAACGTTATTTATTTTTTATTAGTTGATTGGCAATCATTTACTAAATGTTGTA
This sequence comes from Dreissena rostriformis, assembly GCA_007657795.1. Taxonomy (NCBI): domain Eukaryota; kingdom Metazoa; phylum Mollusca; class Bivalvia; order Myida; family Dreissenidae; genus Dreissena; species Dreissena rostriformis. Next base: position 183,200 of record VMBQ01000998.1, on the reverse strand, counting down.
TGAAATGCTTTGTAAGAATACTATAACAATTTCATGAATGCTGGAACGCAGCAAACATTTGAATTAATGCTTTTTTAAATATCGGGAAGTACATTAAAATGCAATTAAATGCATTGGCATGTGATAAAGCAAATGCAACGGGGAAATTATTGAGATTTAACAAACGTTAATAACAGCGAATTCAACGATGGTTAATCAGAATTATTAACACTATTTTGCATAGGCGGATAAATATTTTTAATTGGTTTTAACCATTTGCATATTTGTATTCAGTACATGACGCGTGGCGGTATGAGCACTACGTGTGATATGTTTAACAATACAGAAAAATAATATGAGAAATACATTGCAATAGGCTATATTTCTGAGTTGCATATTCATGATTAACCGAATGTGGGAATTGTGGAAAGTCAACACTTTTGCTTTACCATAATGTGTTGTAAGATAAACTACCAGATGCAATATCGTAATCGCAAACGATATTATCAAGTGTAAGGTATTGATATTGTACAACGCATTAACACAACGCATAATTATATACATGTACAAGCCACTTATCTAGAGCTTATACACAAGAACTAACGTATAGACATTGCATTTAAGAACAAACCAACACTTAATATGGATAAACGATTAATTAAACGCATGTTAACTTACTGTGGTGCCATAACGGGGTTCATAGATTAATAGTTTGTTTATTTCCTCCACAGAAATCTGAAAATAAAGAGCAAATAACAATAAAAAAATATTCATATATGTAGTTCTACCAACCAACTTCTACACATTATTAATACTGATATAATTGAGCCGTGTCATGCGAAAATGGGTCTTATGCCATATGCTGCCAGCGTAGTTCCAGAGCAGCATGCTCAATTGCGCATTTCGGTCAGGCGCTACCCTGTCTCTTTTGCGGAAAGGGTTGCTTCTGACCAGACTGCGTGGATGCGTAAGCTGGTCTGGAGAAACGCAGGCCGCATATGGCATAATACTCTTTTTCGCATAACGCGGTTCATATAATAACCATAAATGTATCACAATCCGCTTTACTAGTGTAAGATCCGTAAATTATTTCAACAACCATTGAGCAATACCATGCTCTCAACATTCTTTTTTTTCCATAGTATGGATTGTCTAGCAATCGTTAATTATATATATACCAGAGAGTTAATACTGACGTACTAAATACAAAAGGAATCTCAAATTGCTTAATATGCGACACTGATGAAGCGACCGACAAATGTCATAGGGAAGGACACAATGTTACAGAGAAACACGGATTGGGAAAGGAAAGGCAAACATATCTATCCATCCGTTAGATGCTAGAAGATGCACAAATATATTTTGTTATAATATATGCATTAGAAAATGCATATGAAACCCTAAAATGTTGTCGCATTAGAAAACTACCGCATACACTTCTTGTATTCCGTACATATTCCGGAGGTTGAATGGCTGGTGCTGTATGAATATTGTATTGGCATTTCGAATTCTTCTTTACATTTGACAGTGCACTTATTGATACATTTAAATCTAAGAAGGAATATTTAAGTTACGATAATATGAAATTCATTTCTTTAATAATATATTACAATGCCCATTATATTTTTTTCACGGGTATCACAGACAAAACGCAGAATAATAAATTCGTTATACTTGTAGTTATTTTACTTTACAACATCATGAATAGTCAAGCTCAATGAATTCGCAAAACGGAAAGTAGTCCCAATTGCCATGAATGCTGAAGCTGTCGAGCCTATCAAATTCCTTGGAGATAGGAAAAGTAGTCCAGACACAAATATGGTTTGCAGTGCGTCTGGTTGGCACTGTCATTTGAAAGAGAAACACAATTCCTTTTATTTTGCTCCCGAGGAATAAGAAGCTATTATATGTGCCACTTTCGCTTATAAACGTATTTGATTTAAACGGTATTGGCAGAGCTCTGTCGGTGTATAAAGATCGTTTTCTTCCAAATAATGCCTTAAAAATGCTATCCTTTGAGCTTGACGTACTATTCGACGAATTGATAATTCAAAAACTTATTACCATATTTAGATCGCTTATACATGTTCAGCCAAAAAACTAAGAAAACGAATTGGTACGTAACTTCAACAATTCTTCAGCATATTTCACACGATACTAGTACAATACATTTACATCATGTTACTTTTGATTATTATTTTTTACGACATATGAGTAAATAATCGAAAATCACTCTATAAACAACCATTGTATGTATATAGATATATAATTGAAATATACACACATTTATATTGGAACGATTCTGATAATGAACATGCACATATCTTAATATGAATATAAATTAAATGTAAATAAATTGAACGACATGTACAATTAATGTAAAATGTCTTCAAGTTGAAAATGATTACAGATAACACGATTAAATATTTCGCTGAAGATCATCGTTCTGTCCAGACAAAATCATACGAATAGTTCAAATGTGAAATCCTAGTATTTTGTAACTTACCGTTTTTTTAAATAATTTTTTTTAATTTCTGACATGCAAATACAGCATGCAAAGTGAATAACGTACACAATGATGTCGGTTGTGTGAAATAATATAAACACATACATGTAAGCAAAGTACAACATACTCAAAACTGAAATCGTACTCAGCACAACGCAATAGATCATCAAAATGTCTGTTTGCTTCCGCTGTCTTTAATAGGAATGATTGACGTTTAAGACTGTTTCTCATATACGTAATGTCAAATTGCGATCGTGTTTAAACAGTGTGACAATTTAGTCGCCCTGGTTTCAACAAGGAAGATATATCTACTTCAACATTATCTATCCGTGCAAATAGTTATTTCGTGCAGTAATAACATTAATAGCAATCATTTTTAGTATTATTTATTATATCGCGTGTTGTTTGTTTTTTTCAAGATTCATGATAAGGTTAAGTTCGATAATGTAAAAATAAAATGATTGTAAGTTGAAATGAAATAGTTAATTTTATTTTGCTGGTGCTTGATATAGTAATTTCTCTAAATATGTAAAACATGATTACATGTACAATATCTAAAGACGCACTCTTCGAAACAGCTATTTTTGTGCAATTAGTTCAGAAAAGTGTTTGTAAAGCTGTGCATTTGTATAACTTGTTTTAGATTAGACTCACCTTAACACTAAAACTGCTGTATTTCCACTTTTACACAATAGTTAAATTAGTATAACCGTGTTTATTATCCGATGACTGATCACACACCTCTTGAAAACCGCACAAATCGTTGTTGCATTGGCGAGCGCATAATCTTCCTTATAAGTTATAAGTTGTGATAATGACATTTGACTTATCCCTTCTCGCACCTTGTATAATTACGACAATTAAATCTAAAAACAGCCATGGCGTTCACTTGTTAGTAATGCTCGACTGACGTGCTAGTATATTTGTCAAATTAAGCGAAACGAGAAAGCAAACTGATACTTTCATATTGTAAACAACTCAGTCTGAACAATGTATTTATTTAAGCAATCAAAAGGTTACCTATAAGACGAATTAAAGTATCGTCTATCTTGTTTTTGTTATACTCGTATCGAATAGATCCGCCTTTTCACTATAGAAGACTATGGGCAAGGTTGAAACGCTAAATTCGCGGGAATTTCCGAAGGTTATGTTGTATTGTTAAAGCAAGTTTATCTTAGTACTATTTTAATACAGAAAACACATTGATTAATAAACAACTAGAATAAAAGTTCGGAAGCAGTAGTACCCGAAATAAATCAACCATTTTAGAGTTTTATACACTTGCAAATAATTTTTTGCCGAACAGTCGAAAACTCAATCATGTACAAAATATACACACTATTGGCAAATCCCCAGTTGTTTGTGCAGATTTGTTCATACTACACATAGATACAATTTTGGTTGTACAACAAATACGAGTGAACGTGTCGGCATCGGCGTAAACTTGGTCGAACTTAGTTGAAGTAACTACAATTGATTAATGGTACGAAAATATGATAGTTTATATATGTAATTTAACATTCCTCGTTCATATTCATGAATAGGTTTAAGATTGAGAATATAAATTTTCACATTAAAATCGTATATTGTCTCTTTAACCTTTTGAAAAACAATAATGATCTTCACAGCATACAGTATCTGTAATAATTTTCAATATTGCTCTTAAGTTAAATTTTGTTCACGAAAGGTGTTCTTTCGACGCAAACAAAATATGTTATAAAATAAACGATTAATTATTAAATATATGCTGTGTCCGCAAAAAAAATTACGCGCGTACATTTTTATTACCAAAATGACATTTTTTATGACATGTATGTATGAAATATTTTCCTTTTGACATGAACCATGTGTGCCTTTTTAAGTAAATAAATGTTGAAATAATGAGGTTATTTTCATAAAAACCAGTGTAAACATATTTATAACAAACTACATTATTGCACTTAGCAGGTTATTAAATCTCTTTAAAACTGGAAGGTTGAACACAATTGTAGAAACAAACGCGATATGACCCGATAGATTAAAATGATAATGAGCGCTCCGTTAAACGTTGGCACAGACCAATGTTAAATAGCTTTGAAAGTAGATGTTCTATTCCCCTGTTTTGTAATTCTACATTTTCGCCTAAACAATACTCACAACAAAATGTAATACGATAATGGCACACATGAGCAATTCATTGAGAGTGTTCAACGCATATTACGAAAGTGTGTCACATCAGATCCGCGCAAATTATTTCAATATTTTGATCAACGGTCTTTCACATATTTTGCTGAATTTTCTTACCGGTTTTCAAGAGCAATTTATACAATAATCAATCAAAACCATATCCGAAAACACACAAAAAAACACCCGCAAACACGTTCACAACGAGTGGTTTAATATCTTAAATTAATCGTTACATGTGACCTTTCCTAATAACAATTAGACCGACACAAAGTCCCTATGTAAACCTTCAAGGTATTAAATCAGTGACGTTTTGATACATGGCCGCGTCCGTTATTGCATCCAATACCAGCGTTTCAGGCAGTCAATCATGAGCAAACCTGATAAATTTCCAGATTCTCTCCTCATTAAAGGCATTTAATCAAATGATGTATTTGATACTACGCAACTACATGAAGACTACTTTCCGGCGCTTTAAGCTTCCTCGTCAATCTTTCTGAGCAATGTAATGTCGTAAAAGTTTGTGTTCTCGTCATTAACATTCATTTAAACAAATACCGAGATTATATTTGGACCGTAAATATACATCTTACACATGTTTAGATTGGAATAATAACACATAGCAGAAGAATGCGTTAAAGATCTACCAACATCGAAAACATATCAAATATATGCGTGTCAGCATCAGTGTATATGTTTGCAATCAGTCAATATTTCCAAATATTCCAATAACACAATACAAATATTGTATTACATACATGGACAAGTTATCCGTCATTTTTTAGAATAAATCTCGTCTGTAAAATGGCCCTTTGAAAATACGTGTATCTTTATATGGAATAATTAAATAGCGTCAACAAATACATAATTAATAAATGCAAGCGTAGAAATAACACTTTACACGTAACAAAGTGACAACATCATTATGAAAAGTATCCATCAGTGTAATTAGTTATTCATAACCCTGTCAAGTGTAGCGAATACCAACTGATAACATTATTGATCTAATTTCAACACGACACTTTCGCGCATAACATAGTATAAAAACATACAAGAAGAATAAGCGATCAAGTAATATCACTAACGACTTAAAACTCAAATGTTTATTCAATGATTACATATACAAAAACTTGTCACACATTACATGAGCACCAAACTGATAAACGCTATTAAAGTGATGTATTCCACTTCCAAATAAATAGTAAAAAATAATAACGAGATATCGGACATCCTATACTCTAATCAAGATATAAAACTGTGGATCATCCTTATTGTTACTGGTATTCGTAAACGATATTTAAAATAATATTAACTCGAATATTAATGATGTATTTTCAATCAATGAGCTTAAATTATGTTTAATACTTTACGAGGACGATCAGGTTTTGTTCGCAACATTACCCACCGCTTTACAATCCATGCTAAATGATATCGAGGTATACTGTTATACATGGAAATTAAAGATAAATACAGCAAAAAAGCAAAAATAATGATATTTGAAGTACAAGACACACACATATTGACATATTGCTATATGGCAAAAAGCTTGAGGTTGTTTCATCCTTTAAATATTTAGGAGTTTATTTTTTCAAAAACGGAAACTGAAACAGAACTCGAAGTGCATATCAGAACAGGCGTCAAGTGCAATGCATAAACTCTTTTCCGTTTTTAATCAGTATGAATTTCAAACACAAGAAAAAAAATATATGACGTAATAATAAGTCCAATTCTTAACAACTCAGCTGAAGTATGTGGTCAACATAAAGCATACGACATTAAACAAATCCATTCGAAATGTTAACGAAAATTAGTATGCGTAAAAACATCAAATCACCTTATAGGTCTTTATGGCGAACTTGGAAGAATATCTATGAATGAACACCGAAAAATTATTATGTTTCGATACTGGATAAAAATTCTTAATTTACAGGAAAATAACATAATAAAAAAGGTGTATCTCATGCTAAAAATAGACGCAGAAAATGGAGTCAATTACAATAAAAATAACTGGGCATCACAAATAAAAGAAATATTGGAACAAATGGGCCTTGCGGAGTTATGGATAAACCAAGCATTGCTAAAACATCACTAGATACCATAAAGCTCAGGATACTAGATCAATTCAAAACGAACTGGCAAAGTAATATTAATCAATCTGGAAGGCTTAGCACGTATTGTACATTCAAAAGTAGTTTTGAATTCGAACCATACGAACAAATCATAAAACAAAGTAAATATAAAATAGCATTAAGTAGATTCAGTCTATCTTCAAACACACACTGGAAATTGAACAATGACGTTATTATAATATAAATAGACAAGAAGGAAAATGCAAAATTTGTAATTCACATTTAATTTGAAAAAGAATATCATTTTATCCTAACGTGTCCCTTATATTCTCACCTTAGAAGAACATACTTAAAACCTTACTATTGCAGATGGCCAACGATAACACAATTTAGAATCCTAATGTCCACACATTATAAAAAGTGAACTGATAAACATAGCAAAATATATATATACCACGCAAACAATTTAAGGGAATAACGTATAATCGATCAATGAGTTCACTCATCACAAACTCTCGATTTTTCTTTCATATTCCTACTATTATATTCATCTTGTTTAGTATTTAATTAAGCTTCTATATGTGCATACTTGTGTCTGTCTAAAGTATACATGCTATTATTGATTAAACCTATTAGCATTTTTTAATATGTCAGAATCATATCTACATTACAGTTTTTACATTCAATCAATTAATAAATAAACATTTTCAGACTTCAGACTATTAATCAATTTCAACACGATTTATAGTTTGCTTCCTCCTTTATAAAATAATAAATACAATCATCTGAACCAGAAGTATATTTGTATTCTCTTTTATTGGCTAGAAGCTTTATTGTAAGCTGTATTGCTGAAATAAATGTTGTTGTTGTTGTAATATACAAATGTCAAAAATACGAGGCCATTTTATGTTAATCCATATAGTTAAAGATTCATGACTATGAATGTTATTTTGAAATTGTTCACAAATCTGCAAGATCATATATTGCAAAAAAAATTATACTCTTTACCTCTTATAATTCATATTGGTTGACATGCCACTCAGAGTGAAACGAAGTGAAACGAGTGTATTTGTTGTAAAGAAATTTATATTGAAGACGAATTTCAATGTAAATGCTTAAAATGTGTCGTTATAAGAAACATAAAATTTACAAAAACACTTAAATAGTAATAAAATTAAATTTATAAATGCTTGCAAAGTATATTTAAGAAGCGTTAAAAAAATGCTGTCCTGAACACTACTTTGTTAGATATACAGAATTGTCCTCCTTTACACTAAAAATTACTAGATAAAAAGTTTATACTTTGAGATTAATTTATTGAAATGCCAGGTTTTTCTGTTATTAACAAAACTATCTCTGATTTTTATGTTTTAATGAATACTCGTTCATTGAAATCCACATGTGTCATCAAAATTGCTAACAGTTCAACATACAAATGATTAAAAAGCACCTAGAAACAGCAAACCTCCACCAAGATAATTAATTCGATTTAATAATAACTATAGCTAGTGGTAGGTTACGTAAAACATTTTTGGTGGAGTAATGTTTGTAAATAATTATGTCCAAATACAATTAATTCAGTGTATCTTGTATTATGTATTGATCGAAGTAGAATTCATTGATTGGTAAGTACGAATGATAAAGAAAGGAGAAAAAGGACGCAAAGGTACGTTAATCCTACCTTATCAGTGTTAATCCCATTTTTCTTTATTTTTTGTCTTCACGGAAGATAGAAGAAGAAATGCTTGATTTTTATTTACAGCTCAGGTTTCCTAATGTATATATCAAGGGAAATACGCAGTTTATTACAGCTTCTGTCCAAGATTATTATAGTTTAAGAAGACAGTATCGTTGTTGTTTGAACGTAATTGTTAATACAGCCGATGTATGAGTTTTGTTAAGTTGAAACGACAGTCACATGGAAAATAAGACAGTTTATGAGGAATTACGAATACAATAATTTATCTCATAAAGAGTTCGAAAATTACTCTTGAACGAATGAGTGTAAACATGGTCATTTGATTATTTTAGATAATGGATAGAAAACAAATACATTTTCTAACGAAAAACACGATACTTAATGTCAATACCTGATAAATTATTCTTCAACCGTTATCATTATAACAATATAATTTAAAATGCATTTTTGATTCAAATCTCTTAGCTTTATAGATATAGATATTTTTTGGGTTCATATGATATGTTTATTTATAAGAAACTATTCGGTTACACAACTTTGCTCGTGCATATTATATCTCGTGCATCTTCCTCCTTAGCGCTGGAACGAATCGTAATACAACCCTCAAGAGCACATCGTTAATAGAAAAAATAGAGAGGTATTCTATAAATAATTCCTTGGTGTTACTGGACTGTGTAAAAGTTTAATCTATGCTCGTCTGTTAAAAACGTCAGTATCTTTCATTAACCCTTTGAGCGCTGGAACCGGATTTTGAAGGCCTTTGCAAACAGTTTGGATCCAGATAAGACGCCACAGAACGTGGCGTCTCATAAGGATCCAAACTGTTTGCTATTCTGATAGTATTTTTGGAAAAAAAAATCGAAGAAAATGCTAATTTTAGAAATTTAGCAGACAACATTTTAGCAGACGACAAATTTCCCAGCATGCAAAGGGTTAAGTTACAATAACTAAGAGAATCAATGACGCGATACAAGTACCTGCTAGAATTATACATAACTTAAATCAAGCCGAGCAAATTAATTAAATCCTTAAAAAACACACGAACGTTATAATTATCAAATATTTTCAAACACAAACAAATATTGTACTGATGAACATGTGCAATAAAAAAACGCACCAACCTGTCAATTTAATTCATTATCGTGTATTAAACAAAACAATAATGTGCGATTACAAATAATTCAAATAACAGTATGGTTTGACACAAAACTTACGTATTCGAAGTTTAATTCTAAATGTCCAAATGGAACGAATATTTTCGAACCTCTTCGATAGCTAACAACTGTATTCCAGTCAAAATTATCCCTGAACGCACATCTAGCAAGCTCTGCTGCTGGACTTATCCTGCCGTCGATCTTGCAGCGGTTCACTCGAATTCATATCTGCGAACTTCGAAAGCTTAAATTCACCAATAGCCGATCTTACTCTGGATCCCGGGCCTAATCTTTACAAACTGGACATAGGTTTTCAGCAATGCCGCACTCACTGCGGAACGCGATATGAATGGCGTGATAAGGTGTGTCTATGGTTGCTTATCTAGTCCGAATGGTCTAATCTTCATTAATCGTGATGGGAATGACAGTCCTAATCGTAGTAAGAAAGTATGTATTTACCTTTCATCTGTGTTATGAACAATATATTCAGTTAACTTTTTGTAAACGCATTCTTTCTCAAAACAAAATGAAACTGAAGTTGAAAACATCATGGAATAATACATTATTTACTATTTTTCAACACCTTTTAAAAATAACATTTTATATTTGAATGCGTTAAAACACGAGCTTAAAATCAAAGGACTTTTTAAAAAAACGCGAAGTTCATTTTTGGCACTTCTCGAAAATGGGAAAATAAACACCACCCCGAATATTTCAGAATACATAAAGGTCAACTTCTGCTACGTGTTGCAAAAGAACGATTGAAACCAGATTCATATAAAACATATACACAACATTGTTAACATTATCCCTGAGATTTTAGAATTGCATCGTCATATTTTGAAAAATAAAGGTTCACATGTATATATTTTACTCGTATTTCTGCGGATTGGAGTAACCTTTCTATGATAAACAGTCTATGTTGGTTCAGTTGCTCATAAATATTATGTTGCAGTTAATGTCATGAAGAAGGCTCTTTTCTGATATTAAGTAAAGGCCGATATCCAACCATTAGAACATATTTCATTTGTATAAGAAACCCTTTTATTGCGTATAAGTTCACTAAGTTAAATTATCATTTACACCGACGCAATATCGTCAAACTATGTTAGAAACATGTATACGCGACTCATAGCACACAATGACCAATGATGGAATGTGTATTCGTAATCTTAAAACATCTTTTAAGCTGCAGGGTAAACATGTAAGATATTTGAAGATTTATTTACAGTCTAGCGTAGCCAAAACGTGGTTATTAATTACAAAACGTAACATTTACGTCAAACAAGGTGTGCATATACACGAATGTTAATCACGTCTTTGTTGAATACGGGTTGAAATACTTCGGTTAATTCAATTCATGCATTCTGCATTTGTATAAGAAACGGCTATACCATATTATAACAGAATATGAATGGCTGACTGCCATGTTCGACTATGTAAGCCTCGCTCTGTGAAAAAGGGGTTTACTGTATGGGCGTAAAGCGTCGTCCCAGATAAGCCTGTGCAGTCCGCATCGGCTAATAAGGGACAACACTTTACGCTTTTATGATATTTTTTAGTTTGAAAAAGTCTCCTCTTAGCAAAATCTAGATTAGACGGAAAGTGTCGTCTTGCTTTGCAGCAGTTCTGAGTAACATGCATATCGACTTTCTTGGAGTAGAACAGTGGATAGACAATTCATCTCAGACACTTCGATTACGATTGAATCATAAAAACTGCAGTATGCAGTGTCCCACCAACAAATTTAACATGAGTTCAATTCTTTTTCATCTCCCCTCAGACGTTGTTTCTCATTTATCCTTTATTTGTCTGCCAAATTTCCGGGCATTTGACATCTGTACAAACATAATTATATATCAACGTCTAACGGCTCCAGAATACAGTTTCAAAATATATGTCGTTTTTCGTATCGAAGACTCCAAATGAAACGCAAAGGAAATGTAAATATTACATTCCTAAATCTAATTTACAAAGGCGGTTTGTATTTTATTAATTTCATAATAATGATGGCTATCTACCCTATTATACACGTCTTGCAAATGAACAAACAAACCTTGCCATCCTGCACTGCAAAAACTAAAATAATGGTTTTTCGGAAAAGAGGGGGATTGAAAGAAAATGAAAAATGGTCATACAATGGTAATTATATTGAAGTTGTTGATAACTTTAACTATTTAGGCACGGTGTTGAATTATACTGGAAGTTTTAAATTAAACCAAGAACATTTGGTTGGTAAAGCCCTTAAAGCATTGAATACATTATTGTTTAAATGCAATGAATTTGACATAAAACCGAAAATATTTTGCCAGTTATTTGACTCTTTTGTGGGTTCTATATTAAATTATGCCTCAGAAGTGTGGGGTTTCACGAAGTCAGATGATATAGAACGTATACATTTAAAATTTTGCAAACGCTTGCTGCAGGTGAAAATAAATACATGTAATGTTGCTGTTTATGGAGAATTAGGTAGATATCCATTGTATATAAACAGATTTGTTAAAATTATTAAATATTGGTTTAAAATTTTGAGCAATGAAAATATCATAATGCAAAATGTGTACAAACAAGCCTTGAACGATTGTAATAAAGGTTATACGAACTGGGTCTCAAATGTCAAGAGCATGTTAAATAATTTTGGATTTGGTTATGTATTTGAAAATCCAAACGTTGTTCAAGTTAATAGTTTTATTAGCGAGTTTAAATGTAGACTTGTTGACAATTTTAAACAAGAGTGGTACGGTAAAATGAATAATAGTACTGTATTAGATATGTATAAAGTTTTTAAAAGCTGTTTGGAATATGAAACATATTTAGACTTACTTCCTAGACGTCTGCGATTATTTTTTGTAAGACTAAGAGTCTCTGCACATCCTTTGAGAATTCAAACTGGCAGATACGCCCAAAATAACATACCACGTAATGAACGTTATTGTTTATGTTGCAATGACTTGGATTTAGAAGATGAGTACCATTTTATTTGTATATGCCGCTGTTATTCTGATTTAAGGAAAAAATTTATAAGCCGTATTTATTATGAAAACCCATCTGTATATAAATTCCACAAGTTATTAGTTTCATGTGACAAATCAGTAATTTACAATGTATGTAAATACATAAAAGAAGCGCTTGTTATAAGAAATACGATTCTGAATAATACTGTTCAATAAGTTTCATTACCGCTTTGATAGTTGATTTGTATTTGTATTCCTAAATGTATATTTATGTTATGTAATGTTAAATTGTTATACCTAGTTACGTGACAGAAAATAATATGTATACTTAAGTATGAAGACGATGTACTTGTGTATAAGTCTGAATAAACTGTCTGTCTGTCTGTCTGTCTGTCTTATAAATAATGTATTCATAATTAAATAATGATTCATTAATTTTTACATATCAATGAATAAAATTACTTACACTTTAGGTTCATATAGTTCGCTTTTACACAAGTAAGAAAATGTAATGTGTCTGTGTGTGTTTGTTATCCATCTTGCTTTAAAAAAAAAATACTTTCAAAAATGGTTCCAATACTGCATCATCTAAAAATTGTATACACAAATGTATCGCTAACATGAATTAATTAATTGAAATAATGCGCTGCACAAGAGCCGTGACCCAAACAGATAACAACATGCTGAATTTTGAGTTCGTTTATAACAAAATAATTATCAGTTCAACAGCGTCAGATATTTGTCGGTGTCTGAACACGAATTATCTTAAGTGAAGATATTTGAAAAACTTGTTGCCGACCGATACAAAAGCAATATTGTAGGTCTATGTCACAAGATTAACGGTTCTTAAGTTGTTGTGACACAATGTCAAAGTAGGCAAGTTTTGGATCGACCATGTGTTTAAGCATGGACGTGTACTTTGTAATATTGATTCACTTAGATCCCCACAGACAAGCCCCCATTTCAATTTTACATAAGGTTTCTCTATAATTATTATTTTTAAACTATCCCGAAATTCACGACCATATTATGTGCCTTTTGTTCATGTAAATTCCATTCTTAAATATAGTAATAATTTTCTGACACTGGTGAGTTTTGATACTTTATAAATTGGACTGCTTTGTAAGCATCATATGTTTTTTATTGTGGTGAGTTCGAGTAGGGTGTTATTTTGTAAAATAAACACAAGTATTTTTCGTCAAGGTCATATGTATCTAAATGTTGTATTCGACATAATGGGCTACTATTGCATAATACGATCTGTTGCATGTACCTCTTCACCAAGACGACATGTGCAGATTGGACATCTATTTGAGCAAATGAATTCTAATGTACACTTTTCTATGGTTTATTCAAATGTTTAACATACCTATTTATCGATGTAAAATTGATCCGTCCAACATTTGACACGTCAGGGCAAGAATCAATAACATTTATATCAGCGAGTGTATTAAAATACATCATTTGGTCGAATGCACGTAACGAACAAACAACTAAAGATTACAAATAACTTACAGATATCATAACACAATGCAATTTTAGTTGTAAAATTAATTAATTCGTTGGCAAAAATTAATATATCGTACTCCATTTCTTTCTAATCTTACAATAGCGACAACTATAGACAACACAATTTCGTATGGACGTAACAATATCAATACATTCCATAATCGTTCAGACCATAGCGAAGCTGTTAATTAATAACACGTACCAAATTGAATGTTGATGTTCAAAACTTGCTGATATTTTAAGACTGGTATCTATAACGGTGAATCCAAAACATGTCTGTTAAATTCTTAATTTCAATGTCACATATGACAGATATTGGACATGCGAGTACACACAAATTAAAGGTAACACACACTCATAAGGCAAATGAATTGCAAAGTTAATAATTAATAACCTCTCGTATCTGAATTTGACAGAATTATGACTGAACGATTAGTTTTCAGCCCATAGCTTGATAGAGGGCAAATCGGTGAAAAGCATTAGGAATATCAGCGAACGCTGTAATTCATTATCTGCCAAGGTACTTTGCACTATTATTAATCAAACGAGTGGTTCCCAGCGCATATGGTATGACACCTTCAGACGGCTACAGGGCAGCATTTGGCCAGGCCTTAAGTGGCGAAACTCCTCGCAATTAAAAACAAACGCTATTTTACCAGGCTGTGCGAGGCCAGAACACTTGTACTGTAGTGAATAAGCTAGTAGGGAACGTACATAATTGAGTGATTATTTAGTGAAGAAAATCATGCGTATAAATTGCTACTACTGCGATAACGAAATATATACTAATCAAGAAAGATAAACAAGGACATATTCATTTTGATACAACAGCAAAACTTATCAACGTGCATTTGTAAACCTTGCATCTATCTTCGCAAATTAATTTAATATTGAATAAGTACAAAATGCTACACACTGTACCAAAGTCAAACTGTTAATATATCATTTTTAAGAAAACATGCATAATGCATTTTTTTCTCCAGTTTATAGCCACCATCTTTTGCCTAAATTTTAAATCGCTTATCAATATATGGCAGCCAACAGGCCAAACCTGAGATCAGTTGATGTCATCTGTGGTTGGGCGTTATGTATGACACCTCGTTTCCCGCTGAGGAACGGAAATCCAAACGACAAATGCCATAATTATTGATGAAAATGACGATGCCATACATTCAATAGTCACGTGAGCTTACACTATCACTAAAATAATAAACAAATACTTGAAATGAGTCGTAGTTGTAGTTCTCGCAATAATTTCGAGATGTTTACAAAATAAGTTGACTACGAAATGTTGTAATTGGTTTAAAAAAAAAGAAAAAAAGCGAAACGTAAAACATATTTCGCCGCGCTCTGTGAAAAGGGGATGTGTGTCGTGCAGTTTGCAGAGCCTTATCAGGAATGACACGTTCCGCTTTTATTGTATTTTTCGTTTAAAAAAGACTTTTCTTGACGAAAATCCAGTCTAGGCGGAAAGTGTCGTCCCTGATTAACCTGTGCGGACTACAATGGCTAATCTGGGACGACATTTTACGCACATACTATAAACCCCTTTTTCACAGAGCAAGGCTATTATATTTAGATTTGCTTCGGAACATATAATTCAAACGCACCGTTGTTTCATTGATGAAAGAAGAAGCAATCAAAGCTCACTCATTTGCGTGCACGATTTATCCGTTAAATGTTTCAATGGAAGTCTCGGGCCCAACTATGACAAATCCAGAAGAAAAAAAAGTTTTTTGCCGATTCTAGTGCTCTCGTTCCGATTGTAATTAAAGTTCTACGTGTGTCTGTTCTCATACGTATAATAGCCCTTTGTTGTTTCCTACTTGATTTATTACTTAGGCAAGCTAAAAGGATTTTAAAAGACTATTCTGGTAAGCATTTAAATGTATCCGTTCTAAGTGGTCACTGGTAAGTCGCTTGTCTTTTTTATTGAATCTATTGTTTGCAGAACAAACTATTGATATCTTCCTTAAACTATTTCCATTCTTAAAATACCCAGCCTTCATTCAATTTAAAGCTCTCAGTGGACACATAAAAGTTATTGTAGTAAGGGCGTGACTGTTGAATGCATTTGCCCCAATAACTTTCGTTTATAAAGGAAAACATAACTCAATTTAAGAACAAAGGTTTCTGTGACCAAAACGCATCCTAATTACATCGTTATATCTACATTTAATCGATTGACATATGTTCGGAAACAAATAACACAAAATAATTCTATAGATTCGTTTATATATACAAACAAATATGTAAAAAAAACCAGCTCGTTTACAATTCAAAACTTGAATATTTGAATGAGTGAACATGTATAATGCAAACACACGCCAATTAACGAAATGAAATTATCAAGACTTAAATTAAGAGCATTAACACCCACATTCGTAATATCAGGATGTGTTTCAGCTTCTCCTATTATTGTTGACATGTCTTCCTGAATAAAACAACCAAAGATTGAGTCATCCGATTATTCGAATAATTCCATTTACCGTTTCGCTGAACTATGTATGATATTAATTAACAAGGGGGCAAACTGCTTGCGCCAAACAAATTTTCAGTTTTTGTTTGTCTTTGTACTATACTTACACCCACACGCATTTAGTCATGCAAATCGGCAAAAAAGTCAGACAATACGTTCCTACGTATACGTATTGAATCGCTTTATCAAATATTTTTTATAAAAGCTTTAGGCGTCCAAACAGCGGTGGTTTTCGTTGATCGCCATACTATAGAAGCTTATACGACGTTAATTCTATAAACAGAGTCGTTTGAATCATTACTTGCTCAAAGGCTCGATATAAAACAATACAATACCATAACCCAAAGAAATAAAGATGTCGTTTACCGTATCCCCCTACTTAGTTTTGATGAATCATAAATGCATTTAGGAGCTTACTTAATAAACCCTAATATTGCGATTGAACAATAATTACATATTGCGTCATATGAATAAACATTAATAAAATCTTACATGAGATTGAATTGTGCACGTTATATTTTGTAATGAAATCGATTATTAATAACGTTCATGTTCGTTCAGATTGTTAGATAGCTGGGAAACATGATGTAATGCATTAAGCTTCCCCGATCTGATTTCAACTCGACATGCATAATTTAATTATTTACACATTCATTATGAATTCATAGTTTGTCGACAGATGTATTGTTCAATGGGTAGTGATTTTTTTATTAAAGCATCATGATCATTTCCAAAGCAAATATTTTGCTCTAAATCTTTTTTATAAATAACTTGCCATACTTATGTCGACAGTGTCACATGCAATGACAAGCGGAAGCTCCTCGGGCAGTGCCGCATATATCACGTTTATATTTCCGCTACGTGTCGAGAGCAGGTGATTATTATTATTATATTATACCGGATTTATATAGCGCCCTTTTCATACAAGAGTGCACGTTCAAAGGCGCTTAAAGTCGGAAGAACGAGTCCGCAACGGTATCAGAATCGCAACGCTTCTTTTGTTAAGCGTTCACATCTTTTATATAAGACAACGATATAAGACAGAATTTCCCTAGTAAAAGGCATCACATGAAAGGTCACACATGAAACAGAAGGTATTTAATTTGATAAAAAGCCTTCACTTTGCGCTTTTATGAATTGATTCTTTAAGGTTAAAGTACTATCATTATAGCAAATATCTCGTAAAATGCTTTCCTCATGATCTTTTGCTGATTAGATAGTTCTATAAAAATCTCTAGAATTGTTTTCCCTAATCTAACAAGAATATCAGTTTGTTTCAGAAGTATTTTGGCCAAAACAAAACACATTAAAAAAAACAGTTTACTGTATCTAGAACTGTAACAAAGGCCTTCGTACACTTAATGCCCCATACACCCGTGTTAAATAAACGAACGTCCAATTGCGAACAAACTGAAGCAAACACTGACTATGTTATCGCTCTTTGCATCATAGAAGAAACAGAATGTAAGATATTACTTATCGAAATGTTCATTATGAATTAACTTTGCTAATATACTTAGACCTAGAAACAATATCTGTAGACCCATCAACCGCTAAACGAGGTGTAAAACATACAGTTGATACCTTGGTATTAAACTGTTCTAATTTAATAAACGTTGAAGGTCAGTAACACCAAGGCCACATAAACATATACTATGATACCATCTGATATCGTATCTCCATTTTGGACATTTGGGCAAGATGAAGTAGTCAAAGGTAAACACATTATATCAAAAAGAACTATTTATAATTCTTACATCAGTACATAAACAGACCGATGAATAGATAAAGTCGCTAATAAAATTAATGATACACGTGTTTGTTTATCCTCTTGAAATAAAGATACATTGAAGAATCAATACGTCAAAACAATAACACATTATCATACAAACACGTTTTGATCGATTACATCCATGACAACTCCATTTATCTTCACTATATAGATTTCTTCAATCATATAAAACCACTTATAACAATGGCATTATCAATAAATTGACATTTTCAAAGATCGACTAGTATAATCATGTAGCTCATTTATCAGAATGTTGATTAAAACGAGTGAGTGGCCATTTCAGTTTAATTTATTAAAACTGAGATAACGGCAAAAAGACGTGCATCTAGTTTTGGTATTTAAGTGAAAAATCAAAGCGATGGACGCTGACAAACTGTGGCTTGCCATAAATTCATATAAAGGTTATGTCAAAACATTCGCATTTTTTCAAGAAAACTGGTTATTCATGAAAAATTAAGGTAGTTCTTTGTGACAAGTTGCTAAAATAATATGTCTTATCTAACAGTCAAAATCTATCAAATTCGAAACTCCATAAAATAAACAACAGCACATATAGAAGATATATCAAAGCAGACCATTCCTTTGAGATCAACATTGTTGCCTCCGTGACCAGTTCTCTCCCCTGCTCATGGTATAGAAAGCAGTTGAACAAGGGAGGTCACTGTGCAATTGTTATCTAAAAAGCGATAAACGTTTTCGATTTGTGTTACTAAAGGTTCCGATTATCACCAAATTCTGAGTTAAACGTTTAACGGGACTTTCCATAAATTAAATTTAAGGTCTCGCCAAGAATCTTTTTTAAAAATCAAGTAATTTATTGACGAAAGATGTTAACAAAACGTAGCGTAGTTCTCTCCCTTGTAAAACGATAATGAGACAGTAAAACAGGGGAGGTTACTGTGCAATGCCATCTAAAAAGCATTATATGGTTTGATTTGCGGTACTAACGACGCAGTCTAAAACAGGTGCAGCTAGCATCAAACCAATAAGTCCAACATCTCGGACGTTGTAGTATATAACATTATTCACACTTGACAGAGTCAGAACACTAATGAATTTATAGACCATCAATGTGTAAGTTGGTTTTGATGTTTTCTTTTCTTTTAATAAAAATAACAACAGTAAAATATACAGGTAAATTGAAACACGTAACACTACAATAATATTGTCAGTTGATTGATGTAAGCCAATAAATAAAACAAGGACCTTAAATTGATTACTTATGCATGCATTAGCTATACAAACAATACAGTATCTGTTAAACACGTAACTCGCTTCAACTTTGAGACCGAAATAACAAGTATGCCAAAAATAGAGTTATCTGACAATTCAAAATATGTAGATAAGTGAAACATATGTATATTAAAACGTTTTCGGGTAGATTCGATCTTATCGGTTAATAATCAGCCACAATCTCATCGGTTGTCTTACACACAGACTCAAACTAAATTCCTAGAAAATCAAAACAACCTTCATCAAAGTAACAGATGCGCTTTACATTCGAATCTAAACTGAAATGAAGGTATCATTAATAATGCGGTGAGAATAAATAATGGTTATCTGTTTGATACGCCATGGTGTTTGGCTGGTTTAATGAACTATAGTACAACAGTAAACGAACTACTTTTCTAGCACAACAAAATGCCTCTGTCCATAAGACAGTCACATGCACTTATTCATTTGATCCTCGATCTGTAAAAAGGAGGATCAAATCCAGTTAAGGCGGAAAGTGTCGTCCCTGATTAGCCTGCGCGGACTGCGCTTTCTTATCTTGGAGGACACTTTACGCACATACATTAAACCCCCTTTTCACGGATCGAGGCTCAAATGAAAAGGTGTATGTGACTTTCTTCGGGACAGAGGCATTTTGTACAGAGAAAGGTTCATTTCTATGACGGAGACATATTACTCAGACTATCAGATTATCAGATATGCGCCGAACAAAAGGTATATTGTGCAATAACAGGTAAGGACACTGATATCAAATTCGCTTAATTATTTTAAATTGCACACATTCTATTTCAAGTTTCAGACAAAGAATGAAATTATTCCTAATAAACCTCGACTATAAGAAAGGTCAGGTTCAAGCATTCAGCCTTGGTGTCGTGTGTATTATATTACAACTGAACATAAGAAAGAATGTTCGGGAATACTTGATCTTCTGTTTGTGTTGTCGTTTTTGTTTTGTAATCATAGTGTTAGGCATTATAAAAGTACTAACATTTCGGCACTTAAAGGGAGAAACAACCACTTTAGACGAAACTCAACAGCAAATTCACATGAGAATAATAGTAAATCTTATGTGCGCCTTATTTATTTTATTGTAATGATCATTTAAAAAAAAAGGTTGTAGTTTGCATGTTCCGGTGTCAACTTCATCTAATTTCCGATGCCAATTCCAATTGTCCCTATGTAATCATGACACTATCTAGCCATTCTCGGGCTATTGGCGCGCACGGGAATCGAGCAAATACCGTTCTGAGACGCATATATTTTCTCTTCATAGACAGTATTTAAAAATAATGGCAAAATAAACCTGAACATATACATATAACTCATTTAATTCACTGCAGCAGTGGGGCTATGTTCTTTTCAATATCAATTGAAAACTTGAGAACTAAAATAAGCCGAGTGGATATGCATTTTTATTTGGAGCAATTAAAAGGTAATTATAAATCGTCATTTTTTCATCTTGTAAACATCAAGAATATGTTTTACTCATTATGAATAGAAAAAGTCTCCTGTTCAAAGGACGATCTTTCAACAAAGACTTCTAATGTTTGGCATATTCGTTTCTGATCGTGTTTTCTCAATGTTATTCGCCATATTAATAGCGGGTTGAACTTCGAATATGATTTATAAGAATACCTGCGTACTTCGGGACTTACATGTAATGAGAGAGCATAACTCATTTTCAGTGACTCATTTATCAAAGAAAACGTTACATTGGTACTGTCAACGTAATTGAACAGAGTATCTGGGACAGAAAATATCAATTCAATAAGCAGTTATACCGTTTGGTCGCAATTGGCAATTTTCTGGCGCAAACGGTTACATGCTTTTAAGATTTAATAAAGCCACACAAAACAGATCCTGCCATGTGAACAGACCATAGGGTATATACTATCACCATGTTACTGACAGAAGTGACATGCACGATTATATTATCTATTAAACGAATGTTATTTATATTTTATGAATTGATTGGAAATCATTTACTTGTTGTATAACATGATATTTAGAAAAACTATAACAATTTCATGAATGCTGGGAAGCAGCCAACATTTGAATTAATGTTTGTTAAATATCAGGAAGTACATTAAAATGCATTTAAATGCAATGGTATGTGATAAAATAAATGCAACGGGGAAATTATTGAGATTTAACAAACGTTAATAACAGCGGAATCAACGATGGTGTATAAGAATTATTAACAATATTTGGCATGGGCGGTATAATATTTGTAATTGGCTTTACCCATTTGCATATTTGTATTCAGTACATGACGCGTGGTGGTATAAGCACTACGTGTGATATGTTTAACAATACAGAAACATAGTATGACAAATACATTGTAATAGGCTATATTTCTGAGTTGCTATACTAACGTATAGACATTGCATTTAAAAACAAACCAACACTTTATACGAATAAACGATTAATTAAACGCATGTTAACTTACTGTGGTGCCATAACGGGGTTCATAGATTAATAGTTTGTTCCTTTCCTCCACATATATCTGAAAATAAAAAGCAAATAACAATACAAAAATATTCATCTATGTAGTTATACCATCCAACTACTACAGATTATTAATACTGATATAATTAAGCCGTGTCATGCGAAAATGGGTCTTATGTCATATGCTGCCAGCGTAATTCCAGACCAGCATGCTCAATTTCACATTTCGGTCAGGCGCTACCCTGTCTCTTATGCGGAAAGGGTAGCTTCTGACCAGACTTCGTGGATGCGTAAGCTGGTCTGGAGAAACGCAGGCCGCCTATGGCATAATACCCTTTTTCGCATGACGCGGTTCATATAATAACCATAAATGTATCACAATCCGCTATAATAGTGTAAGATCCGTAAATTATTTCAAAAACCATTGAGCAATACTATGCTCTTAACATTCTTTTTCCAGAGTATGGATTGTCTAGCAATCGTTAATTATATATACCAGAGAGTTAATACTGACGTAGTAAATACGAAAGGAATCTAAAATTGCTTAATATGCGACACTGATGAAGTGACCGACACATGTCATAAAGAAGGACACAACGTTACAGAGAAACACGGAATGAGGAAGAAAAGGCAAACATATGTATCCATCCGTTAGATGCTAGAAGATGCACAAATATATTTTGTTATCATACATCCACTTTGAAAATGCATAATTATGAATCCATAAAATGTTGTCGCATTAGAAAACTACCGCATACACTTCTTGTATTCCGTACATATTCCGGAGGTTGAATGGCTGGTGCTGTATGAATATTTTATTGGCATTTCGAATTCTTATTTATATTTGACAGTGTACTTATTGATACATGTTAATCTAAGAAGGAATATTTAAGTTACGATAATATCAAATTCATTTCTTTAATAATATATTACAATGCCCATTATATTTTTGTCACGGGTATCACAGACAAAACGCAGAATAATTAATTCGTTATACTAGTAGTGATTTTACTATACAACATCATAAATAGTCGAGCTCAATGAATTCGCAAAACGGAAGGTAGTCACAATGGCAAAAACGGAAAGTAGTCCCAATTGCCATGAATGCTGAAGCTGTTGAGCCTATCAAATTCCTCGGAGATAGGAAAAGTAGTCCAGACACAAATATGGTTGGCAGTGCGTGTGGTTGGCACTGTCAGTTGAAAGAGAAACACAATTCCTTTTATTTTACTCTAGAGGAATAAGAAGCTATTATATGTGCCACTTTCTCTTATAAACGCATTTGATTTAAATGGTATTGGCAGAGCTCTGTATGTGTCAAAAGATCGTTTTCTTCCAAATAATGCCTTAAAAATGCCATCATATAAGCTTGACGTACTATTCGACGAATTGATAATTCAAAAACTTATTACCATATTTAGATCGCTTATACATGTACAGCCAACAAACTTAGAAAACGAATTGTTACGTAACTTTAAAAATTCTTCAGCATATTTCACACGATACTAGTGAAATTCATTTACATCATGTTATTTTTAATTATTTATTTTTTTGCGACATATGAGTAAATAATCGAAAATCACTCTATACATAACCATTGTATGTATCTAGATATATAATTGAAATATACACACATTTATATTGGAACGATTCTGATAATAAACATGCACATATCTTAATATGAATATAAATTAAATGTAAATAAATTGAACGACATGTACAATTATTGTAAAATGTCTTCAAGTTGAAAATGATTACAGATAACACGATTAAATATTTCGCTGAAGATCATCGTACTGTCCAGACAAAATTCTACGAATAGTTCAAATGTGAAATCCTAGTATTTTGTAACTTACCGTTTTTTTTTATTTTATAAAATATCTGACATGCAAATACAGCATGCAAAGTGAATAACGTAAACAATGATGTCGGTTGTGTGAAATAATATAAACACATACATGTAAGCAAAGTACAACATACTCAAAACTGAAATCGTACTCAACACAACGCAATAGATCATCACAATGTCTGTTTGCTTTCGCTATCTTTAATAGGAATGACTGACGTTTCAGACTGTTTCTTATATAAGTAACGTCAAATTGTGGTCGTGTTTAAACAGTGTGACTATTTAGTTGCCCTGGTTTCAACAAGCAGGATATATCCACTTCAACATTATCTATCCGTGCAAATATTTATTTCGTGCAGTAATAACATTAATAACAATCATTACTAGTATTATGAATTATATCGCGTGTTAATTTTGTTTCAAGATTCATGATAAGGTTAAGTTCGATAATGTAAAAATAAAATAATTTTAAGTTGAAATGTTGAAATAAAGTAGTTAATTATATGTTGCTCATGTTTGATATAATAATTGCTCTAAATTATCAAACATGATTACATGTACAACATCTAAAGACGCGCTCTTCGAAACAGCTATTTCTCGTGCAATTAGTTCAGTAAAGTGTTTGTAAAGGTGTGCATTTGTATAACTTGTTTTAGGTTAGACTCACCTTAACACTTAAACTGATGTATTTCCAATTGTACACAAATCACTTAAATCCAACAGCATTTGAAAACAGCACAATCTGTAGTTGCTTTGACGAACGCATAATCTTCCTTATAAGTTATAAGTTGTGATAATGACATTTGACTTATCCTTTCTCGCACCTTGTATCATGACGAAAATTAAATCAAAAATCAGCCATGGCGTTCACTTGTAAGTTATGCTCGGCTGACGTGCTACTATATTTGTCAAATTAAGCGAAACGAGTAAGCAAGTTGATACTTTCATATTGTAAACCACACTGTCTGAACAATGTTTTTGTTTAAGAAATCAGAAGGTTACTAATAAGAGGAATTAAAGTATCGTCTATCTAGTTTCCTTTATACTCGTATCAAAGAGATTCGCATTTTCACTAAAGAAGAATTTGGGCTTGGTCCGAACACTAAATTAAAGATAATTTCCGTCCATAAAAATGTATTGTAAAAGCAAGTTAATACGATCTAAATAATATTTTAAATACACGTTGATTTATAAAAAAAAAAAGGAGAATCCAAGTTCAGAAGAAGAAGTACCCGGATAAATCAACCATTTTATAGTTGTATACACTTGCAAATAATTTAGTTTGGGCTGAACAGTCGAAAACTCAATCATGTTCAAAATATATGTACACTATTGGGTCATCCCCACTTGTTTGTGCAGATTTGTTCATAAGAAACATAGATACAATTGTTGGTTATACCACACATAGGAGTGAACGTGTCGGTATTGGCATAAACTCGGTCATTAAAAATTTCATTGAAGTAGCTACAATTGATAAATGGTAAGACAATATGATAGTTTATATATTTTATTTAAGATTCCTCGTTCATATTCAAGAATTGGTTTAATATTGAGAAAAAAACTGTTGACCTTACAATCGTACATACTCGCTTAAACCTCTTAAGTTAACTTTCATTCATCAACGGTGTTCGTTTAAAGAAAACACACTGTGTTACAAAATAAACGATTAATTAAAAAAACAGTGCTGTGTCTGCAACATACGCACGTTCATTTTTATTACAAAAATGACATTTTTATGACATCTATGTATGACATATTTTCCATTTGACATGAGACAAGTATTCCTTAATAAATAAATAAGAGTTACAATAATGAGGTCATTGTCATACTAAAACACGTGTAAACATATTTATAACGAGCTACATTCTTTCACTTAGCAGGTTATTAAATCACTTTAAAACTGGTAGGATGAAGACAATTATAGAAACAAACGCGATATGACCTGGTAGTTGAACATGACAAAGTGTGCTCCGCTAAACATAATTACGTTGACACAGACCAATGTTAAACAGCTTTGAAAGTATATGTTCTATTTCCCTGTTTTGTAATTCGACATCTCCGCCTAAACAATAGTCACAACACAAAATAAGAAAATGACGTTCATGAGCAATTAATTAAGAGTGTTAAACGCATATGAAAATAAATGTCACATCAGATCGGTGCAAATTATTCTAATATTTTGATCAGCGGTGGGCAATATATTTTGCTAAATTTTCTTACTGGTTGTCAAGAGCAATTAATACAATAATCAATCAAAACCATATCCGAAACAAGTGCAGCACCCGCAAACACGTTTAAAACGAGCGGTTTAATATCTTAAATTAATCGTTACATGTGACCTTTCCTAATAACAATTAGACAGACAAAAAGTCCCTATGTAAACCTTCAAGGTACTAAATCAGTGACGTTTCCGTTATTGCATCCAATACCGGCGTTTCAGGCAGTCAGTCATCAGCGAACCTGATAAATTTCCAGATTCTCTCCTCATTTAAAGGCATTTAATCAAATGATGTATTTGATACTACGCAACTACATGAAGACTACTTCCGTGGCTCTAAGCTTCCTCATTAATCAATGTCGTAAAAGTTTGTGTTCTCGTCATTAACATTCATTTAAACAAATACTGACATTATATTTGAACCGTTAATATACATATTACATATGTTTAGATAGGAATAATAACACAGGAAAAGTATGCGTTACAAACATACAAACATGGAAAACATAAAAATATATGTGTGACAGCATCAGTGTAGTAAGTACCAACATACAAAAGTTATCCGTCATCTTTTAGTATACAATCTCTTCTGTAAAATGGGACATGAAATATGTGTACCTTTTTTATGGAATACTAGCAACACCAAACAAATAATTAGTTATTGCACGCGTAAAGGTTACACGTTACGAAGTTAAAACATCGTTATGAGAAGTATCCATCAGTGTTATTAGTTATTAATAACCCTGTCAAGTGTTTCGAATAACAACTGATAACTTTATTAATCAATTTTCCACACGACACTTTTTTCCAAAAACACTAGATAAAAAAAGTATATACTTCGAGGTTAATTTATTGAAATGCCATGCCCGTTGTTTTCCTGTTACACACACAGCTATTTCTGAAGTTTATGTGTTTATGAATATTCGTATTGACAAATATTTTATTGATATAATTACATGTAAAAATCATATAAATTTACAAAACGCATGTACGATTATGATGTGTTTAGATGATATAACATAAACACATGTCAATATTGGCTTGTCTTGTTCTTTTCCAACATTTTTTTTCAAGCTTTCCAACAATTATTGAAATCCAGAGGCGTCATCAAAATTGCTTACAGTTCACTGTGGACATAATTTAAAATTACCCAGAAACAGCAAACTTCCACCAAGAGAATTAACTCGATTTAATAATAACTTTAGCTAGTGGTAGGTAACGAAACACACTTTTTATTGAGTCATTTTTGTTAACAATAATGTCCTACAACAATTGATTCAGTGTTTCTCGTATTATGTTTTTTAGCGAAGTAGAGTTCATTGATTGGTTAGTACTCATGATAACGAAAACAAAAATACGTTAAACCCACCTTATCAGTTTTAATCACTTTGTCTTTATATTTAAATTTGTCTACACGGAAGATAGCAGAATGTATGCTTGATTTTTATTTACAGCTCTGGTTTCCTTATGTATATTTCAAGGGAAATACGAAGTTCATTACAGCGTCTGTTCAAGATAAGTAAATTTTAATAAGATAGTAAAGATATGGTTTGAAGAAATTGTAAATGCAGCCGATGTTTGAGTTACGTTAAGTTAAAACGACAGTCGCATGCAAGAGAAGACAGTTTTTGAGGTATAAAGAATTAAATAACTGATCTTATAAACAGTTCGAATATGCAACAAATTAGTGAACAAATGATCATTAGATTATTTTCTAAAATAGATAGAAAACATATTCTTTTTCTTACGAAAAACCCACAAACAATAAGAGACTTAATTTGAAACCTGATAAATTATTTTTAAACTGTTATCATTATAACAATATAATCTGAAACGGATTTTGGCTAAACTTTTCTTAGTTCTATAGATGTTTTGGGGCAGATAATGTGTTTAAATAAAAGAAACTATTCGGTTACACAAATGTGCTCATGCATAATATATCTCGTGCATCTCCCTGCGTATCGCTAGAAAGAATCGTAATAAAAGCCTGAAGAGCACTGCGTTAATAGCACACATACAGAGGCATTCTCGAAATAGTTCTAAGTGTAACTTCACTATGTAAAAGTCATATCTATGCTCGGCTGTTAAATACGTCAGTATTTCTATATTAAGAAACAAAAACTCAGTGAATCAATGAATCAAAGACACGACACATGCACCTGCTTGAATGATAAATTATTTAAATCAAGACGATAAAATTAATAATTTCATTAAAAATCACACGAACGTGATAAGTTTCAAATATTATCAATCTCAAACGAATATTAAAGGGATGCATATGTTCAATCGAAAAGCGCACCAACCTGTCAATTTAATTCATTATAATTGTATATTAAACAAAACCATCCTGTGCGATAACAAAATAGTTCAAATAACAGTATGACTTGACACAACACTTACGTATTCCAAGTTAAATCCTAAATGTCAAAATGGAACGAATATTTTCGAACCTCTCCGATAGCTAACAATCGTATTCCAGTTCAAATTATCCATGAACGCACATCTAGCAAGCTTTGCTGCTGGACTTATCCTGCCTTACATCTTGCAGCGGTTCACTCGAATTCACATCTGCGGACTTCGAAAGCTTAAATTCACCAAAAGCCAATCTTACTCTGGATCCCGGGCCTAATCTTTACAAACTGGACATAGGTTTTCAGCAATGCCGCACTCACTGCGGAACGCGATATAAATGGCGTGATAAGGTGTGTCTATGGTTGCTTATCTAGTCCGAATGGTCTAATCTTCATCAATCGTGATTGGAATGACAGTCCTTATTGTAGTTATAAACTATGTATTTACGCTTAATCTGTGTTATGAATAATATATTCAGTTTACTTTCTGTAAACGCATTCTTTCTCAAAACAAAAAGAACAGAAACGAAAAAAATAATGTACTATTTTTCAACAGCGTTTAAAAAATAATTTAATTTTCAAAGCGTTAAAACAAGAGCTCGCATTAAAAGGATTTTAACATACACGCGTAGTTCTTTTTTGCACTTCCTGAAAATGGGAAAACAAACACCACCCCGAATTTCTCATTATACATATAAGTCAACTACTGCTATGTTTTGCAAAAGAACGACTGAAAAAAGATTCATATAAAAGATATACACAGCATTGTTAACATTATTGCTGGGTTTTAGAATGTCATCCCATATTTTGAAAAATAAAAGTTCAAAGGTATACATTTTACTCGTATTTATCCATATTGTAGTATACTTTTTATGATAAACAATCTATATTGGTTCAGTTGTTCGTGAATATTATCTTGCAGTTAAAATCACGAAGAAGGCTCTTTTCTGATATTAAGTAAAGGTCGATATCTAACAATAAGAACGTATTTAATTTGAATTAGAAACCCTTTTAATGCGTATATTAATTTTCGTAAACATTAACACCAACGCAATATCGTCAAACTATGTTAGAAACATGTATACGCGACTCATAGCACAACATGACCAATAATGGAATGTGTATTCGTAATCTTAAAGCATCTTTTAAGCTGCAGGGTAAACATGTGAAATCTTTGAAGGTTTATTTGCAGTCTAGCGAAGCCAAAACGTGGATATTAATTACAAAACGTAACATTTACGTTGAACAAGGTGTACATTGTGCGCAAACGGTAATCAAACCTTTGTTCAATACTGTTTGAAATAGTTCGTTTGATTCAAATCATACACATTGCATTAATATAAGAAACGGCTATACCATTTTATTACAAAATATGAATGACAGACTTTCATGTTCGTCCATATTCATATACCATTCTGTTATTAACGGATACGGCTTGATTAACAACAGTTCAGATTTACTGTCGTATCGAATGTATTGCTCTGGAACAGTGGATGGAAAATTTATCTCAGCAGTTCGATCACGATTGAATCATAAAAACTGCAAGATGCAGCGTCCCACCACTAAATTTAATATGAGTTCAATTCTTTTTCATCTCCCCTCAGACGTCGTTTCTCATTTTTATTCTTTTTTTTGTCTGTCAAATTTTCGGGCATTTGACATCTGTACAAACAGAACTGTATATCATTGTTTAACGGTTCCAGAATACAGTATCTAAAATATATGTCGTTTTTCGTGTGAAAGACTCCAAATGCAACGCATGGAAATGTTAATATGACGTTCCTTAAGCTAATTTACAAAGACGGTTTGTTTTTTTTTATTTGTCTTATACTGACAACTATCTACCTTATTATAAACGTCTTTCAAATAAACAAACAAACCTTGCCGGCCTTATAAGTAATTCATTCATTAAAAAAACACGATAATTTATTAATTGTTACATATCAATAAATAAAAATTACTTACACATTGGGTTAATATAGTTCGCTTCTACACAAGTAAGCAAATTTAATGTGTCTGTGTGTGTTTGTTATCCATCTTTCTTTAAAAAAAATCTAACTTTCAAAAATGGTTCCAATATTGCATCATATCAAAATTATATAAAAAAAAACTGTATCGCTAAGATGAATTAATTAAAATAATGCGCTTCGTAAGAGCCGTGACCCAACCAGATAACAACAAGCTGATTTTTGGACTGTGTTTATACCAATATATTTATCAGTTCAACTTCGTCAGATACTTGTCGATGCTTGAACACGACTTACCTTATGTGAAGATATTTCACAAACTTGTTACCGACTGATAAAATGGAAATATTGTAGGTCTATGTCAAACGATTACGGGCTTAAGTTGTTGTGACACGATGTCAAAGTAGGCCAGTTTTGGATCGACCTTGTGTGTTTAGCATGTATGTGTACTTTGTACTATTCATCAAATTTAAACCTCATTGGCAAGTCCCAATTTCAATTTTACATAAGGAATGAAGCTTCTCTATAATTATTTTCGAATTATCCCCGAAATTCACGACCAAAATAATGTATGTGCCTATTGTACATGTATATTGTATAGTTGCATTTTCAAATATAGTATTTTTTTCTGACCCTGGCGAGTAAAGGTACTTTACATATTGGACTGCTTTTTAGGCATTATAGTTTTTTTTATTGTTGGGAGTTCGAGCTTGGCGTTTTTTTTGTTTTTTTTAACACATGTAATTTTCGTACTGGTAAATGTATATGAATGTTGTATCCGACATAACTGGCTAATATTGCAAAACAAGGATAGATAGAATGTAATGCTTTGACCGACTAAGGCTATAGTGTGCACGTGAATGCTGAAGGCAAAATTACTGCAATGTTCCCAAAATATCTAATATATATTGCAAAATTTCTCCCCCATTCTTGTTTCCTCAATACATTATAGACTATGACCGTTTTGAAATCAAGAAAAAAACACATGAAATTAGATTCAAAAAAAGAAGCGATTAACGTTGTGGATGGATTTATCGAGGTGTTTTTGCTCGTCATATAGACCTAGACCCAATAGGATGTATGTGCGCAAACTCAAAAGACTCTCTTTGTAGACGAAAAATAACCGATTTGATGAAGTTTATTTAAGACTTTCAATGATGGGTTGCATGAACCTTATCACCAAGAAGACATGTGTAGATTTGACTTCTATTTTAGCAAATGTATTTTTATGCGAACATGTCCATGATTTATTCAAAAAAATTTAACATACCTAATTATCGATTTAAAACGTGATCCGTCCAACATTTGACAAGTCAGGGTCAGAAAAAAAAACACATTTCTACCAGCGAGTGTATTCAAAACACCAATTGGTCGAATGCACTAAACGAACAAATTTAGATTACAAATAACTTAGCAGATATCGTAACACAATGCAATGTTAGTCGTAAAATCAATGAATTCGTTGGCGAAAATAAATATATAAAGTTTTATTTATTTTTAATCTTAAAGTAGTGACAACTATAGGAAACACATTTTCGTTTGGAGGTAACACAATCAATAAATTCCATAATCTTTCAGACCATAGCGAAGATGTTAATTACTAACACGTACCAAATTGAATGTGGATGTTCAAGACCTGCTGATATTTTAAAACTGGTATCTATAAGGGGGAATAAAAAACATGCCTGATCTGTTAAATTCTTAATTTCAATGTCAAATATGACAGATATTGGACATGTGAGCACACACAAAGTTAAGGCAAAAAAACACTCATAAGGCAAATGAATTGCAAAGTTAATAATTAATAACCTCTCGTATCTGAATTTGACAGATTAATGACAAAACGATTGTTTTTCCGCTCATAGCTTGATAGAGTGCAAAAATCGGTGAACAGCATTCGAAATGCCAACGAACGCTGTAATTCATTATCTGCCAATGTACTTTGCACAATAATTAATCAAACGAGTGGTTCCTAGCGCATATGGTTTGACACTGCCAGATGGACGCCAGGCAGCATTTGGTCTGGCCGTAAGTGGCAAAACTCCTCGGAATTAAAAACAAGCGCTATTCCCCAGGCTGTGTTCGACCAGAACTCGTGTTGTGTAGTGAACATACTAGTAAGGAACGTGAATAATAGAGTGATTATCTAGTGAAGGAAATCATGCGTATAAATTGCCACTACTGCGATATCGCAATATATACATGTCAATAAAGATAAATAAGGACATATTAGTTTTGATTCAACAGCAAAGCTTATCTACCTGCATTTCAAAACCTTGCAGCTATTTTAACAAATTAATTTAATATTAAATATTAACAACATGTTACACAATGTACCGATAATATATATCTTTTAAGAAAACACGCATAATAAAGGTTTTCCTCCAGTTTATAGCCATCATCTTTTGAACCAACTTGTCAACTTGTCATCACAGATCAATATAGGGCAGCCGACAGGCTATCGCTGAAATCAGTTGATAACCTCTGTGGTTGGGCGTTATATATGACACCTCATTTCCCGCTCAGTAACAGAAATCCGAACGACAAATGCCATGATTATTGAAGACAAATACGATGAAAATAATTAACAAATACTTGAAATGAGTAAAATGTGTTTTTCTGACAATAATCGCGAGATTGTTACAAAATAAGTTAAATATGAAATGGTGTTATTGGTTAATAAAAAGCGAAACGTAATACATATGGGTTCGCCCTGTGAAAAGGTAGTTTAAAACATGTGCGTTAAGTTTTGTCCGGATTAGCCTGTGCAGTCCGCACATGCTAATCAGGGACGACCGTTTTCGCTTTTAAGATATTTTTTGTTTAAAGAAAGTATTTTCTTAGCACAAATCCAACTAAGGCGGAAAGTGTCGTCCCTGATTAGCCTGTGCGAACTGCATTAAACCCCTTTTTTACAGATTGAGGCTCATGTATCGTAATGCGTTTGCTTCAGAGCATCCAATTCCAAAGCAGTGTTGTATCCTAGCTGAAGAGAGAAGAAGCCATAAAACCTCACTCCTGAGCGTGCAAGATTAATCCGTTAAATGTGTCAATGGAAGTCGTCTAGCCTCGGGCCCAACCATGACAAATCCAGAAGAATACCAAATTTAGTTTTGTGCCGTTTGCAGTGCCCTCGTTCCGATTGTTATTAACATTTTACAAGTGTTCATACTTGGTTTAATAGCCCACAGTAGTTTCCCGCTAGATTTATTAATTAGGCAAGCTAAAAGGATTTTAAAGACTATTCTTGTAAGCATTCAAATATATTAGTTCTAAGTTGTCGCTGGTCAGTCGCTTGTCGTTTTTATTGAATCTGTTGTTTGCAGACAGAATTATTGATATCATCCTTAAACTATTTCCATTCTTAAAATACCCCAGCCTTCATTCAACTTAAGATAGTGTGCACACAAGTTTATTTCTTCTTAAAGGGCATGTCTGTTGAATGCATTTCTTACGATTACTTTGGTTTACAAAAGAAAACCTTACTCAATTTAACAAAAAGGTTACTTTTATCAAAAACGTAATCATTACTTCGTTATATCATCATTTACTCGATTAGTATATGCTCGGAAACAAATAACACAAAATAATTATACAGATAACCTTATGTATACAAATAAATACGTAAGAAAATTATATAAAATATGTAGACAAGCTCGTTTACAATTCAATTCATGAATATTTGAATGATGGAACATTTATAACGCGAACAAACGTCAATTAACGAACTGAAATAATCAAGATTTAAATTAAGTGCATTAACACCCACATTAATACTATCAGGATGTTTGTTCAGCTTCGCCTATAACTGATTTTATGATAGCAGATGGTTTGCATAGATGAACACACACCTATATGTTTGTTTTCACTATAAACACATCAATTATAATCTTCCTCAACCAAATAGTGAGTCATCCATTATTCGAATACATTCAATTTACCGTTTCGCTGAACGATATTACTTTCTGATTTCGGCATACAAAATTTCCAGTATTTTTGTCTTTGTACTATACTTACATCCACGCGCATTTAGTCGTTCAAATCGGCAAAAAAATCAGAGAATAATTTCCTACGTAAACGTATTAATCGATATTAAAAATAATTTAGATAAAAGCTATGGACGACTACAAGATCGGTTGTTTTCGTTAATCGCCATATTATAGAAGCGTATACGACTTTAATGCTGTAAACAGAGTCGTTTCCATCATTAATTGCTCAAAGGCTCGATATAAAACAATACAATTCCGTAACCCCAAGAAATAAAAATGTCATTTTTCGTACCCCCATACTTAGTTTTGATGAAAAATAAATGCATTTAGGAGCTTACTTAATAAACGTAAATATTAAGATCGAACAATAATTTCATATTGCGTCCTACGAAAAAACATTAATTAAATCTAACATTATATTAAAATATGAACGTTTTATTTTTTACTGTATTCGCTTATTAATAAAGTTCATGTTCGTTCAGATTGTAAGATAGCTGGGAAACAAGTGATGTATTTAGCTTTCCCGATATTATTTCACATCGACATCATGCAAAATTTAATTATTTACCCATTCATGATGAAAGCATAGTTTGTCCCCAGCTATATTGCTCGATAGGAAGTGATTTTTTGCGTTGTTTAATTAATCCATCATGATCATTTCCAAAGAAAAACTATTGCTCTACATCTTATTTTATTAAGTTCTCGCCATACTTATGTCGACAGTGTCACATGCCATCACAAGCGGTTGCTCCTCGGGCTGAGCCGCATATATCACGCTCATATTTCCGCTACGTGTTGAAAGCAGGTGATTCAAGTTGGAAGAACGAGTCCGCAATGGTATCGGAATCGCAACGCTTCTTTCTTTAAGCGTTCTCATTTTTATATAAAAGAATCTACTACGATATTAGCCAGAATTTCCCATGTAAAAAGCATCATACGAAAGGTCACGCATGAAACAGAAGGTATTTAGTTTCATAAAAAAAGCCTTCAATATGCGCTTTAATGAATGGAATCTTTAGGTTTACAGTACTATGATAATTGCAAATTTCTCGTATAATACTGGTCTCGTGAATCTTTCGCTAATAAGACAGCCACTTTTTTCTTGTGTGCATTTTTGGTGCGGGATGCGGCGCTATATTATATGCCCGGAAAATGTTCTGACGGTTTAATAAGGGGGGTGGGGTTTTAAAAAAGACCCCCCCGCTAATTTTGCCGGGCTAATTTTGTTTTCGATATATACAATGTCAAACACTAATTGTACTACGAGAGTTGTATCGCATAAGTCATTACAAAAAATGGTATAAATAGGAGATNAAGAAACATAATGTAAGGTATTACTAATCGAAATGTGTATTAGGAATTTATTTTGCCAGCATACTTAGACCTAAAAACAATATCTATAGACCCATCGATCGATACAAGAAGTGAAGCAATACACATACAGTTCATACCTTGATATTTAACAGTTCTTATTCAATAAACGTTGAAGGTCAGTAACACCAAGGCCACATAAACATATACTATGATACC
This sequence comes from Dreissena rostriformis, assembly GCA_007657795.1. NCBI lineage: Eukaryota > Metazoa > Mollusca > Bivalvia > Myida > Dreissenidae > Dreissena > Dreissena rostriformis. The sequence continues at coordinate 147,314 of VMBQ01000998.1, read as the reverse complement.
AACTGATATCTTATCTCCGTTTTGGACATTTGGGCAAGACAAATTATGCAAGGGTAAACCCATTTTATGATAAAGATCTATTAATATTTATTACACCAGTACATAAACAGACCGATGAATTGATAAAGTCGCTAATAAAATTAATGATACACGTGTTTGTTTATCCTTTTAAATTAAAGATACATTGAAAGAATCAATACGCCAAAAGAATAACAAATTATCCTACAAACACGTTTTGATTAATGACCCCATGACAACTCAACTTATCTTGACTATATCGATTTCTACAATCATATAAAACCACTCATTACAATGTTATTATAACTAAATTGATGTTGAACATTTTTTAAATAGACTAGTATAACCATGCAGCTCATTTATCAGAATTTCGGTTAAAACAAGCGATTTGCCATTTCGGGTTAATTTATTGAAACTGAGATAACGACAGAAAAGACATGCATCTAGTTTTGGTATTAAATTGAAAAATCAAACCGTTGAACGCTGAATACTGTGGCTTGCTATAACAATTCATTTCAAGGTTATGTCAAGATATTCGCATATTTTCATGAAAACTGGTTATTGATAAACAATCTCTTAAATTCGTTTAATTCGTTTTGAAAAGTGACTAAAATGTTATGTCTTATCTAACAGTCAATATCTTTTAAATTAGACAATCCATAAAACAAATAACATAATATGCAAACAAACTAGCAAAGCAGACCATTCCTTTGAGATCAATAGTATTGCCTCCGTGGCCAGTTCTCTCCCCTGCTCAATGGTATCGGAGGATTTGTCATGAACACGGGAGGTCACTGAGCAATTGCCATCTGAATAGCGATACATGTTTTTGATTTGCGGTACTTATGATTCCGGTTATCGCCCCAGGTTAAATTAAAGCGTTCAACGCTAAAAGACTGCCACTTGCCATAAATTAAGTTTAAGGTCACGTCAAGCACATTTTAAAAAAAACAGTAATTTACTGATGAAAGATGTTCACAAAATTTGCATCAGTGCGTAGTTCTGTCCCGTGTTAATTAATATTGAAGGCACCAAACAGGGGAGATTACTGGGAAATACCATCTCAAAAGTAGTATATGGTTTGATTTGCGGTACTAAAGACGCAGTATTGAACAGGTGCAGCTAGCATCAAACCAATGAGTCCAACATCTCGGATGCTTTAGTATATAACATTATGCATATATGACAGAGTCAGAAAACCCATGTATTTATAGACCATCAATTAGTATGTTTGTGTTCATGTTTGCTTTACTTTTAATAAAAACAAAAAATGACAGATACAAATAGACGCATAAAACTATAATGTTCACCGTGTTTAGTGATTCGTCGTCGCATAACAGTTTTAATGTAAGCCAATAAATAAAGCAAGGACCATTGACTGATTACTTATGCATGCAATAGCTATACAAACAATACAGTATCTGTTACAATCAGAGTTCAAACACCTAACTCGATTTAAGATCTTAATGAGACCTTAATAACAAGAGTGCCTAATAATAGCATTCCCTCACAATTCAAAGTGTGTAGATAAGTTTATCATATGTATATAAAAACGTGTTTGGGGTAGCTTTGATGTTATCGGTTAAAAATCAGCCACAATCTCATCGGTTATCTAACACACAGTCTCAAAATAAATTCCTTACCAATCAAAACAACCTTCATCAGACTAACAGATGCGCTTTGACTTCGAATCTAACAGGAGAATAATAGTTACTCTTATTTTTGCCTTATTTATTTCATTGTTATGATCATTTTTAAAATGCGTTGGTAGTTTGCATATACCGGTTACAGCTTCACCTAATTTCCATCCGCATATCCCAATGCAATCATGAAACTATCTAGCCATTCTAGAGCTATCGGCGCGCACGGCAATCGAGTAAGACGATTCTGAAACGCATTGTTTTTTCGTAATAGACAGCATATAAAAGTTATGGCATAACAAACCTGAAAATAAACATATAACTGCTGCTGCGCCTGACGGCTACGTGTTTTCCAACAAGTATTAAAGGTTATTGCGGGAGTGTTGGGAATTTAGGAGAGAGCATAACTCATTTTCAGTGACTCATTTATCAAAGAAAAGGTGACATTGTTACAGTCAACGTAATTGAACAGAGCATCTGGGACGGAATATATCAATTCAATAAGCAGTTTAACCATAAAGCCGCAATTGGCATTGTTTTGGCCCAAACGGCAAACCATTCATCTTGTAGGGCGTACCGCATTGTATTAAAACGCTGAGATTGGCTTCCCTATTGCGTTCACAGAAAGAAAATTGTAACGTGTTAAGTACTTGGCGACCGATCAGAAAGTTGACTGCTAGCGAAGGGTGTGTTTCTTTAAAACTGAAACGTAATAGGGTTTAAAATATTCTTTAATAACTTTAAATCAATCACGTTGTAAACAAATGATTTGTTCGTAAAAGGCTCCTGAATTTTCGAGACATTGTATGATGCTTATTCACACTTTGCTCGTACTGAAGACAATTTGACATCTTAATATTCCCTAGGTTGAAAGCAGGTAAAATTTGACATAATTAGATTTAATGATTGATATAAGCATAAATGTATCAGCGATGTCAATCTAGTAATGCTAATTGGTAGATAGTCCAGGACGAATTCGTAGCGATTTACACAAACAGATTATCTTATGATAATCAAATGAGCATTTTCTTCGCTTCTGTTTACACGTTACTTTCATATTCATACTCATATTCATGAAATAACCGGTATACACCCTTGCTTTAAACACACACTCGTGCATAATTCATAGGTGCGATTGCGATCCGGAAAGTTCGTCAGTTAAGAATCGATTTTCAGATAATTGTGTCAATGGTTAGATGATTGTAAGATTAAATAACGTCACACAAAACAGATCCTGTCATGTAAACAGACCATAGGGTTTAAACTATCACCATGTTATCGTCAGAAGTGACATGAACGAATATATAATCTATTAAAAGACTGTTATTTATAGTTTATTGGCGGATGCAGCGAACATTTGAATTATGTCTGTTAAAGATCGGGAGTACATTAAAATGCATTTAAATGCGATGGCATGTGATAAGATTAATGCAACGGGGAAGTTATTTAGATTTAACAAACATTTATAACAGCAGATTCGCCGATGGTTAACCAGATTTATTAACAATTAGACATTGGCGGAATAATAATGTTAATGGTCTATAACTATTTGCATCGTTTTATTCAGTACATGAAGCGTGGTGCTTTAACACCACGTGTTGCATATCCATGATTATCCGAATGTGGGAATTGTGGACAGTCAACACTTTTTCTTAAACATACTGTGTTGTAAGATAAATTACCAGAGGCAATATCGTAACCACAAACGATCTAATCAATCTAAGATATTGATATTGTACAACGCATTAACACAACGCATATTTATATACGTGTACAAGCTACTTATCTAGAGCTTATACACAAGAACTAACGTATAGACATTACATTTAAAAAAAAAACCAACACCATATATCACTAAACGATAAATTAAACACATTTTAACTTACTGTAGTGCCATAGCGGAGTTCATAGATTAATAGTTTGTTTCTTTCCTCCACAGTAATCTGAAAAGAAAGAGCTTATAACAATAAGCAAGTTCTTACAAATTATTCAATATGTTTTTCTACCATCCAACTACTGCAGATTAATAATACTTACATACTTGAGCCGTGTCATGCGAAAATGGCTTTTATTCCATATGCGGCCAGCATAGATCCAGACCAGCATGCTAAACTGCGCATTCTGGGTACGCGTTGTCCAGTCTTTTAAGCGGTAAGGGTAGTTCCTGACCAGACTGCGTGGATGCATAGGCTGGTCTGGAAAAACGCCGATCACATATGGCATAAGACACATTTTTGCATGACGCGGCTAACTTAATAACCATGAATGTATCCCAATCCGCTATAACACTGTACGATCCGTAAAATACCAAAATTACTTCAACAATCATTGAGCTATACCAAGCTTTCAACATTCTTTTTTTTAATGGGTGTATGGATTGTCTGACAAGCGTTAATTATATTTACCAGAGAGTTAATACTGACGTAGAAAATACGAACGGAATCTCAAATTGCTTAATGGGCGACACTGCTGAAGTTATCGCTAAATGTCATAGGGAAGGACACAACGTTACAGAGTAACACGGATCTAGGAAGAAAAGAAAACAAAATATATCAACCAGTGTGTGCATCCTTCAGATGATAGTAGATGCACAAATATATGTTTTTATCAGATATGCACGTACAGAATGCATACGAAACCCTAAAATGTTGTCGGATAAGAAGCCTATCACATACACTTGTTGTATTTCTTACAGATTCCGGCGGTTGAATGGCTGGTTCTGTATGAGTATTTTATCGGCATTTCGAATACTTCTATACATTTGGCAAAGGACTAATTGATCAATTTCAATCTAAGACGGAATATTATAGTTACGAGAATACGAAATTCATTTCTTGAATAATGAATAAGACTGCCAATTATATTTTTGTCACAGCTATAACAGACTTCAAATCAATTAATTCTTTAAACTAGTAGTTACTCTACTATACAACATCATTAATAGTCGAATTCGCAAAACGGCAAGTTGTCCTCATAACCATGAATAATGCTGAATTTGTTTAGCCTATCACATTGCTCGGAGATAGTAAAAGTAGTCCAGACACAAATATGGTTTGCAGTGCGTGTGGTTGGCGCTGTTATTCGAAAGAGGAACACAAATCCTTTTATTTTCCTCTAGAGGAATAAGAATCTATTATATGTGCCACATTCTCTTATAAACGCATTTGATTTAAACTGTATTGGTAGAGCTCTGTCGGTGTCTAAACATGGTTTTATTCCAGATATTGTTTGAAAACATGCCATCCAATGAGCTTGATGTACTTTTCGATAAATTGATAATTCCAAAACGTATTACCATCTTAAGATCGTTTAAGCAGATAAAACCCTAAGAAAACGAATTGGTACGTAACTTCAACAAGTGTTCAGCATATTTTACACGATACAAGTTTAATCGCTTACATCATGTAACTTTTGATTAAATAGTGTGTTTAAGACGGCATATGAGAAAATAATCGAAAATCACTCTATAAACAGGGTCAAACCGGTCCAATTTCTCAGCGCTTACAAAGTTTCAAAATCTATTTCATAGTTGTCTGTGGGCAGCCATTGTATCTTATCTATATATACACATATACACATATTGAAATGATTCTGATAATGCACATACACATAAGTTCATTTTATATAAATATTTAGATATAACTATTTAACTAGTTGAGAAGTATCCAACAGACATTGAATAAGTGATGAAAAAAAAACAAGCTCCAAACAAACAGAAGACTTTAATAAATAGGCTATTCAGGGATTAAATACACGTTTTAGTTTTCCTTTTCAAACATTCACCTAAAATTTGAGAATTTCTAGAACGATATAGGTTGTCACATAAATCAAACTGCATAACTTACACTGTTAAACGTAAATAAATTAACCAAAATGTGTCAACTAATTAAAACACATAAGTAATATCAAAATACGCAAACCTGAAATCGGACTCAGCACTACACACTATATCCTCAAAATGTTTGTTTGCTTCCGGAGTCTTTAATTAGAATGACTGACGTTTTAGTCTATTTATAGTCGTATCGTCAAACTGCGTTCGTGTTTTAACAGTGTGACAATTTTGTTGCCCTGGTTTCAACAAGGAAGATCATTAGATATTCACTTCAACATTATCTCTCAGTGAAAATACATGTAGTTATGTGTTTCGCACAGTAACAACATTACTAACAGTCATTATCAGTATAATTAATTATATCGCGTATTGCTTTTTTTTAAGATTCATGATTAGGTTAAGTTCGGTAATGTAAATAAAAAACTAATTGTAAATTAAAATGAAATAGTTTATTATGTCTTGTTTGTGTTTGAACTATGAATTGCTCTATTTATGTCAAACATATTAACATGTACAACATCTATTGACGCGGTCTTCGAAACAGCTATTTCTTGTGCAATAAGTTGAATAAAGTGTTCGTAAAGGTGGGCAGTTGTATAACTTGTTTCAGGTTCGACTCACCTTAACTCTAAAACTGCTGTATTTCCACTTATACACAATACAGTTAAATAATTATAACCATTAATCATCCCATGACTGAGCACAACCATCTTGAATACCGCATAATTCGTAGTTGCTTCGGCGAACGCATAATCTCTTCCTTATAAGTTATAAGTTATGATGATACCATTTGACTTATCCCTCGTCGCACCTTGTAGCATGACGACAATTAAAACTAAAAACAGCCATGGACTTCACTTGTAAGTTATGCTCGGCTGACGTGCTACTATATTTGTCAAATTAAGTGAAACGAGTAATCAAGTTGATACTTTCATATTGTAAACCACTCAGTCCGAACAATGTATTTGTTTAAGAAATCAGAAGGTTAATAATAAGGCTAATTAAAGTATCGTCTATCTAGTTTCCTTTATACTCGTATCAAAGAGATTCGCCTTTTTACTAAAGAAGACTAGGGTCTGGGTCTAAACACCAAATTAGTGGTAATTTTCTACGGTTATATTGTATTTTTAAAGCAGGTTATACGATCATAATATTATTTTTTATACATAAAAAAACGTTGATAAAAAAACGTTGATAAATAAACAAAACTTAAATAAACGTTCAGAAGAGGTAAGACCCGGACAAATAAACTTAATAAATTTGGCGTTTTATAAACTTACATAATATTTTTTGGCTGAACAGTCGAAAACTCAATCATGTAAAAAATATATGCACACTATTGGGACATCCCCACTTGTTTGTACAGATTTGTTCATACCAAACATAGATACAATTGTTGGTTATACCACACATACGAGTGAACGTGTCGGTATTGGCAAAAACTCGGTCATTTAAAATTTTATTGAAGTAACTACAATTGATTAATGGTAAGACAATATGATAGTTCATATATTTTATTTAAGATTCCTCGTTCATATTCAAGAATTGGTTTAAGATTGAGAAAATAAACTGTTGACCTTACAATCGTGCATACTCGCTTAAACCTCTAAAATTAATTTTTGTTCGTGAACGTTATTCGTTTAAAGCAAACACAATGTGTTATAAAATAAACGACTAATTAAAAAAATAATGCTGTGTCCGCAACATACGCAAGTTCATTTTTATTAAGTTCATTTTTATTACAAAAATGACATTTTTTTGACATCTATGTACGAAATATTTTCCATTTGACACGAGACAAGTGTTCCTTTATAAGTAAATCAAGGTAACAATAATGAGGTCATTGTCATACTAAAAACACGTGTTAACATATTTATAACGAACTCCATGCTTTCACTTACCAGGTTATTAAATCATTTTAACACCGGAAGGTTGTAAACAATTGTAGATACAAACGCGATATGACCTGATTGTTTAAAATGATAATGTGCGCTCCGTTGAACAGAATTACGTTGACAAAGACTAATGTTAAATAGCTTTGAAAGTAGATGTTGTATTCCCCTGTTTTGTAATTCAACATCTGCGCCTAAACAATACCCCCATTAAAATGTTCTACGAAATGGCACACATGAACCATTAATTCAGAGTGTTCGACGCAAATGAAAAAAAGCGACATTAGATCCGCGCAATTTTTTTCCAATATTTTAATCAAAGGTCGGAAACATATTTTGCTAAATTTTCTTACCGGTTGTCAAGAGCATTTAATAAAATAATAAGTCAAAACCATATCCGTAAACAAACACAACACCCGCAAACACGTTGAAAACGAGTGGTTTAATATCTTAAGTTAATCTTTCATGAGACCTTTCCTCATAACAATTAGACCGACACAAAGTCCCTATGTTAACCATCAACGTATTAAATCAGTGACGTTTTGATACATGGACGCGTCCGTTATTGCATCCAATACCAGCGTTCCAGGCAGTCAATCATGAGCGAACCTGATAAATTTCCAGATTCTCTCCTCATTAAAGGCATTTAATCAAATGATGTATTTGATACTACGCAACTACATGAAGACTACTTCCGTGGCTCTAAGCTACCTCATCAATCTTCCTGCGCGATGTTATGTCGTAAACGTGTGTGTTCTCGTCATTTACATTCATTTAAACAAATACTGAGATCATATTAGGACCCTGCATATACATATAACACATGTGTAGATAGGAATAATTACACATTGCAAAAGAATGCGTTACAAAAACAAACATGGAAACATATCAAATATATGCGTGTTAGCATCAGTGCATATGTTTGCAATCAGTTGATATTTGCCAAGGTTTCATTAACACAATACAAAAAAATGTATTACTTACATTGACAAGTTATCCGTAATCTTTTAATATAAAATCTCTTTTGTAAAATGTCCCTTTGAAAATACGTGTACCCTTTTTATGGAATAATAGCACAAACAAACAAATAATTAATGAATGCAAGTGTAGAATTTATACGTTCCACGTACCACTGTAACAACATCGTTATGAGAAATATCCATCAGTGTAATTATTTATTCATAACAATGTTAAGTGTAACGAATAACAACTGATAACATTATTGATCAATTTTCAACACCACACTTTCGCGCTTAATATGGTTTAAAAACATTCAAAGAGAATAGGCGATCAGGTAATATCACTTACGACTTTAAACTCAAATGTTTATTAAATGATTACATATAAACATTTAAAACATACAAGGTCATTTTATATTAATCCATATAGTTTAAGATTTATGACATCAAACGTTATTTTGATATTGTTCTGAAATCCTTAAGATCATATATTGCAAAATAAAGAGTATTAGTTGTACCGCTTAGAATTTAAATTGGTCGATATGCCACTCAAAATGAACGATATTGCCTTTGTTGTAGCGAAATGATGTTGAAGACGATTTTCATTTTATTTGTAAATGCTTTAAAGTTGTCAATATAAGAAACATAAACAATTGATTACAAATTCACTTAACAAGTAATAATCAAATGAATTTATTTATGCTTGCAACGTATATTAAAAAAGCTAGTAAGATATACAAAATTGTCCTCCTTAACACTAAAACACCAGATTCAAGCGTTAATACTTCGAGGTTAATTTATTGAAATGCCATGACCGTAGTTTTCCTGTTACTCACAAAACTATCTCTATATTTTATGTGTTAATGAATATTCGTGTTTAAACATATTTGTTTAGTATAATTAAATGTTTAAATCATACAACGTGACAAAATGCATGTAAGAATAGGATGTGTGAAGAGGATTTACAAGGTACAAATCTAAATAAACCGTATTGTCTTGTCTTATAATTTTCCAACATTTATTTCAGATGTGCTAACATTCATTGAAATCCACATCCGTCATCAATATGTCTAATGGTTCTCTATTTTCAATTAAAAAGCACCCAGAAACAGCAAACTTCCACCAAGAGAATTAACTCGATTTAATAATGTCTATAACTAGTGGTAGGTTACGGAACACATTATTTCGGTGGAGTCATTTCTGTAAACATTAATGTCCAACAGCAATTAATTTATTATATCTGGTATTAAGCAAAGAAGAATTCATTGATTAATTAGTACTCATGATAACGATATGCGGAATAGAACGCACGAGTACGTTAACCCTACTTTATCAGTTTTCATTACTTGTTTTATCTTTATTTGTCTACACGGAAGACATCAGAAAATATACTTGATTTTTATATACAGCTCTGGTTTTCTTGTGTATATATCAAAGAAAAGACGTAGTTGATTAAAGCTTCTGTTCAAGATTATTATAGTTTAAGAAGATAGTAAAGTAGTGGTTGAAAAGTAATTGTAAATACAGCCGATGTATAAATTTCGTTCAGTTGAAACGACAGTCAGATGCAAACGAAGGCAATGTATGAGGCATTACGAATTTAATAAACATTCTTATAAATAGTTCGAATATACTCTTGAACGAATGGGTGGTATTATGAGCATTACATTATTTTGTAAAATGGATAGAAAACATATACGTTTTCTAACGAAGAACAAATACAAGATTGGACTTAATTTGAATACCTGATACATTATTCTTCAAACGTTATCATCATAACAATATAATCTTACAAGGATTTTGGCTCAAATTCTCTAAAACCGATTTTTGGTCAGATGAAGTGTTTATGTATAAGAAAGGAATCGGTTACACAGCATTTTAAAGAGCTATCATGCATCTCCCTGCTTATCGCTAGAAAGAATCGTTGTAAGTAAAATTCTCAAGAGCACTGCGTTAATAGTTAAACATACAGATGTATTCTAGAAATAGTTCCTAGGTGTTACTGCACTGTGTTTAAGTAAAATCTATGTTCGGCTGTTAAATACGCCAGTATTTCTTAATAAAGATACAATAAATCAGTTAATCAATGACATGTCACATGCACCTGATTGAATGATGAATTACTTAAATCAAACCGAGCAAATTATTCATTTCATTAAATATCACACAAACATTATTGTTATCAAATATTAATAAACATAAACATATATTCTAGTGGTGAACATGTGCAATCGAAATGCGCGCCAAATTGTCAATTAAATTCATTATTGTGTTTTAAACAAAACCATCCTGAGCTATAGCAAATAAATTCAAATAACAGAATGGCTTGACACAAAACTTACGTATTCAAAGGTAAATCCTAAATGACCGAATGGAACGAATATTTTCGAACCTCTCCGATAGCTAACAACTGTATTCCAGTTCAAAGTATCCCTGAACGCACATCTAACAAGCTCTGCCGTTGGACTTATCCTGCCGCCTACCTTGCATCGGTTCACTCGAATTCGCCGCTGCGAACGTCAAAATTTCAAATTCACCAATAACCGATCTTACTCTGGATCCCGGGCCTAATGTTAACTAACTGGACATAGGTTTTCAACGATGAATGACGGACTCACTGCGGAACGCGATATGAATGCGTGATAAGGACTAGCTATTGTTGCTTATCTAGTCCGAATGGTCTAATCTTAATCAATCGTGAAGGGAATGACAGTCCTTATTGTCGTTAGAAAATATGTATTTACCTTTCATCTGTGTTATGAACAATATATTTAGTTAACTTTCTGTAAACCCATTCTTTCCCACAACAAAATAAAACTGAAGTTGAAAACTTTACTATTGTTCAACACCTTTTAAAAAATAACATTTTATTTTTAATGCGTTAAAACACGAGCTTACAATAAAAGGACTTTTAACAAGACGCGAAGTTCATTTTTGGCACTTCCCGAAAATGAGAAAATAAACAACACCCCGAATATTTCAGTATACATTTAAGTCAACTTCTGTTATCTCTTGCAAAAGAACGATTGAAACCAGATTGATATAACACATAAACACAACATTGTAAACATTTAGAATTTCATCGTCCTATTTTGAAAAATACAAGTTCACATTTATTTAGTTTACTCGTTTTTCTGCGCATCGGAGTATCCTGTCTATGATAATCTATGTTGGTTCAGTTGTTCATAAATATTATGTTGCAGTTAATGTCATGAATAAGGATCTTTTCTGGTATTATGTAAATGCCGATATCCAACTATAAGATTATATTTCAATTGTATTAGAAACCCGTTTAATGCGCGTTCCTTTCATAAACATACGTTATCATTTACACCGACGCAATATCGTCAAACTATGTTTGAAACATGTATACGCGACACATAGCACACAATGACCAATGATGGAATGTGTATTCGTAATCTTAAAACATCTTCTAAGCCGCAGCGTAAACATGTGATTTATCTTTTAAGATTTATTCACAGTCTAGCGGAGTCCGAACGTGATTATTAATTACAAAACGTAACATTTACGTCAAACAAGGTCTACATATGCACGAACGTAAATCACGTCTTTGTTGAATACGGGTTGAAATAGTTCGGTTAAGTCAATTAATGCATACTGCATTTGTATAAGAAACTGCTATACCATAATATAACACAATATGAATGGCTGACTTCTATGTTTGACTATATAAGCCTCGCTCTGTTTAAAGGGGGTTAAAGTATGTGCGTAAAGCGTCGTCCCAGATAAGCCTGTGAAGTCCGCACTAAGGGACGACACTTTCCGCTTTTATATTTTCTCGTTTAAAGAAAGTCTCCTCTAAGCAAAAATCTAGATTAGACGGAAAGTATCGTCCTTGAATAGCCTGTGCGGACTGCACAGGCTAATCTGGGACGACACTTTACAGACATGCATTAAACCACCTTTTCACAGAGCGAGGCTGATATTAATACACCATTTTGTTATTAACGGATACGGCTTGCTTTGCAGCAGTTCTGAGTAACATGCATATCGGTTTTCTTGGACTAGAACAGTGGATGGAACATTTATCTCAGACACTTCGATTACGATTGAATCATAAAAACTGCAGTATGCAGTGTCCCACCACCAAATTTAACATGAGTTAAATTCTTTTTCATCTCCCCTCAGACTTCGTTTCTCATTTATCCTTAATTTGTCTGCCAAGTTTCCGAGCATTTGACATCTGTACAAACATTACTGTATATCAACGCCTAACGGCTCCAGAAAACAATATCAAAATATATATCGTTTTTCGAATCGAAGACTCCAAATGAAACGCAAGGAAATGTAAATATGACAATTCCTTTATCTAATTTACAAAGGCGGTTTGTATTTTTTTAATTGCCTATTAATGATGGCTATCTACCATATTATACACGTCTTGCAAATAAACAAACAAACCTTTGCAGCCTTATAAATAATTAATTCATAACAAAATAATGATTTCTTAATTTTTACATATCAATGAATAAAATTACTTACACTTTGGATTCATACAGTTCGCTTCTATACAAGTAGGCACATTTAATGTTCTGTGTGTGTTTGTTATCCATCTTGCTTAAAAACAATCTAACATGGTTCCAATACAGCATCATCTCAAAATTGTATACACAAATGTATCACTAAGATGAATTAATTAATTGAAATAATGCGCTGCACAAGAGTCGTGACCCAAACAGATAACAACATGCTGAATTTTGAGTGTGTTTATACCAAAATAATTATCAGTTCAACAGCGTCAGATACTTGTCGGTGTCTGAACACGAATTATCGTAAGTAAAGATATTTGAAAAACTTGTTGACGACCGATAAAGAAGCAATATTGTAGGCCTATGTCACAAGATTAACGGTTCTTAATTTGTTGTAACACAATGTCAAAGTAGACAAGTTTTGGATCGAACATGTGTTGCATGGACGTGTACTATGTACTATTATTTCACTTAGATCCCCACAGGCAAGTCCCCATTTCAATTTTACATGAGGTACGAAACTTATCTATACTTATTATTTTCAAACTATCCCAAAATGCACGACCATATTATGTGCCTTTTGTTCATGTAATTTCCATTCTCAAATATATTTTTTTTAAAACATATGACACTGGCGAGTTTTGATACTTTATATTTTGGACTGCTTTGTAGGCATTATAGTTTGTTATTGTTGTGAGTTCGTGTAGAGTGTTATTTTGTAAAATAAACACAAGTATTTTTCGTCAAGGTCATATGTATCTAAATGTTGTATTCGACATAATGGGCTACTATTGCATAATACGATCTGTTGCATGTACCTCTTCACCAAGAAGACATGTGCAGATTGGACATCTATTTGAGCAAATGAATTCTAATGTACACTTTTCTATGGTTTATTCAAATGTTTAACATACCTATTCATCGATGTAAAATTGATCCGTCCAACATTTGACACGTCAGGGCCAGAAACAAAAACATTTATATCAACTAGTGTATTTAAATCATCATTTGGTCGAATGCACGTAAAGAACAAATAACTAAAGATTACAAATAACTTACAGATATCGTAACACATGCAATTTTAGTTTTAAAATCAATGAATTCATGGGCCAAAATAAATATATCGTACTTCATTTCTTTCTAATCCTCAAATAGCAACAACTATAGACAACACAATTTCGTATGGACGTAACAATATCAATACATTCCATAATCGTTCAGGCCATAGCGAAGATGTTAATTAATAACACGTACAAAATTGAATGTGGATGTTCAAAACTTGCTGATATTTTAAGACTGGTATCTATAAAGGTGAATCCAAAACATGCCTAATCTGTTAAATTCTTAATTTCAAAGTCACATATGACAGATATTGGACATGCGAGTACACGCAAATTAACGGTAACAAACACTTATACGGCAAATGAATTGCAAAGTTAATAATTAATAACCTCTCGTATCTGAATTTGACAGAATTATGACTGAACGATTGGTTTTCATCCCATAGCTTGATAGAGGGCAAAAATCGGTGAACAGAATTGCGAACGCTGTAATTCATTATCTGCCAAGGTACTTTGCACTATTATTAATCAAACGAGTGGTTCCCAGCGCATATAGTATGACACCGCGAGACGGCCACAGGGCAGCATTTGGTAAAGCCTTAAGTGGCGAAACTCCTCTTAAATAAAAACAAACGCTATTTTGCCAGGCTGTGCGACGCCAGTATTCGTGTACTGTAGTGAACTAGTAGGGAAAGTGAATAATTGAGTGATTATCTAGTGAAGAAAATCATGCGTATAAATTGCTACTACTGCGATAACGCAATATATACTTGTCAATAAAGATAAAAAAAGGACATATTCATTTTGATAAACAGCAAAACGTATTTACGTGCATTTGAAAACCTTACATCTATATTTACAAATTAATTTAATATTGAATATTAACAAAATGTTACACAATGTACCGATAATGTATAATTTTTAAGAAAACATGCATAATTAAGGTTTTCCTCCAGTTTATAGCCACAATCTTTTGCCACAACTTGTCATCACATATCAATATATGGCAGTCAGTTGATATCATCTGTGGTTGGGCGTTATGTATGACACCGCTCAGTAACGGAAATCTAAACGACAAATGCCATAATTATTGAAGAAAAATACGATGCCATACATGCGATAGTCACTCGAGCTTACATTCACTATCAGTAAAATAATGAATAAATACTTGAAGTGAGACACAGGTGTTGTCCTGACACTAATCTCTAGATGTTTACAAAATAAGTTGAATATGAAATGGTGTAATTGTTTTAAAAAAAAATGGGTTTGCTTCTTAGCATCCAATTCCATAGCACCGTTGTATCCTAGCTGAAGAGAGAAGAAGCCATACAACCTCACTCCTGTGCCTGCAAAGATTGATCCGTTAAATGTTTCAATGGAAGTCGTACTGCCTCGGGCCCTACTATAACAAATCCAGAAGAAAACTAAATTTGGTTTTGTGCCGTTTCTCGTGCTCTCGTTTTTTTTTTTATTAACGTTCTACATGTGTCTGTTTTCATTCTTGGTTTTATAG
Organism: Dreissena rostriformis; assembly: GCA_007657795.1. Taxonomy (NCBI): domain Eukaryota; kingdom Metazoa; phylum Mollusca; class Bivalvia; order Myida; family Dreissenidae; genus Dreissena; species Dreissena rostriformis. Next base: position 131,909 of record VMBQ01000998.1, on the reverse strand, counting down.
CCCCACGTTGTTTCCCACTATATTTATTAATTAGGCAAGCTAGAAGGATTTTAAAGACTATTCTTGTACGCATTAAAATGTATTAATTCTAAGTGGTCACTGGTCATTCGCTTGTCGTTTTTATTGTATCTGCTGTTTGCAGAAATAATTATTGATATCTTTCTTAAACTATTTCCATTCTTAAAAGACCCTATCCTTTATTCAATGTAAAGCTCTCCGTGTACACCCAAATGTTATTTCTTCTTAAAGGGCATGACTGTTGAATGTATTTCTCACGATAACTTGGCTTTATAAGGGAAAAAATAATGATTGCATTGACCAAAAAGCGTCATCATTAGATCTTTATACTTTAAGATAAGAATATGTATACAAATAAATACGAAAGGAAAATGTATACATAATATGCAAACAAGCCCGTTTACAATTCAATAGACGAATATTTGAATGATTGGACATGCATCATGCAAAACACGTCAACTAACGAAGTGCTATACTTCAGTTATCAAGATTTAAAATTAGTGCATTGACACACAGGTTCGTACTATCAGGAAATATTGTCAATTTCTCCAATTATTGGCGAGATGTAACAAATATGCTCATTTTCGTGAATAAAACCCATCCTTGAAAGCGACTTTACCATTGATGAGGTAATGAACGCAGATGAGATCTAAAACATGGAAAAAGCGGTGGTTTTGACCAACTTATTCCTGGTATTTTTATTAATTGTAAGGAGCTTATATCCTCTGTCCTATGTAAATTATTCAATTATAATGACAGTACAAGTTCGTATCCATATTGATGGCCCTTAGGCATTATTGTACCTTTGCCTAACAAAGGAGATAAGAACGATGTCAATAACAACAGATGGATAATTCTTACTAGTATCTCTCTAAAAGATTCTCCATATTGCTAGACAGAAGGGTGCGGAAATGGCTTAACAACAATAATATACTTGGTGATTCTCAATTTGGTTTCAGAAACGATAAGAGTACAATATATTGCATTTCTGTACTGAATGCTGTGATTAATAGAGTAGTTTATCGAGAAAACCGGCAGCAGTATTGTGCGTTTGTAGAATTAAAAAAGCCTTGGATCTCGGAACAGTATTTTGTACAAACTTTTGAAAATTATACGCAAACGATTTCAATAAAAACACATCGAATCTGGTTCCGAAGTTGTATAAGCATTAAATGGACTTTAAATTAGCTGCATATATTGTTTGAGATACCATATAACATGGAAACAATGATTTTTACCCTAAGACAATGATTATAGTCGGAACAAAGGATTCTCCTTTAAATAATGATGGGATGATTATAAATATGGTAGTTAAAATGTGATGTATGAGGACGAAATTCGATACATTATGATTTAAAGAACTTTATAAAGCAAATCGTTCATTTTACATCTTAACTATATTAAAGGAATTGACCGGGAATAGTAAAATATGTTTTCTCTGCAATTTGCGAAAAATATACTCGATATGTTTGTATATTTTGTTTGCATTTCAACTTTTGAAACTTGTGAATGTTTTTTAAATGACAAACACCATTAACTTTCAGACGCGAAATTGTTTCAAAAGAAAATATATTGGAACGATGTTACAGCATCCATTCCAATTGGAGTGACATGTTAAGATGTTACACGAATTAAAGCCTTTCAAATCTCAGCATAATACAGACAATTCATTTTTTTTTTTTTTTTTATTAAATACAGATTTCTGTGATACCTCTGAAATGAAATGCCAATTAATCTGCTAATCGTGAAAAATAAAATCGAATATAGCATTCAACGCTTCGATTGAGTTTTCTATCAGAATGTTTATCATCAACCCATATACTCGTTTTATCATATATATAGGATCTGGCATGAGTTGTCATATCATACAAAGGCTCGCTTACTATCAAAATTCCTGAACTCGTTTAATAAAATATGGTATGACATGACAACAAGTGTCAGATCTTTTTTATCACATGCTATTAAATGAGAAATTAAATAAATATTTACGCAAATATAATGATAAATCCCGAATGTTGTTTACATTTCGTGACGTCATTTGATGTTGCAACGTCATTTCAGCAAAATAAAAAAATGCGATTGGTCAATAAACGAAAACTAAGCCAATGAAAACGCTTAAAAAGTATATTACACATGTGTAATATAAAAATATATGAAATGGTTATATTACATGGGAAACAGGGTATGGCATGTGATAAATAGAGAATACTATGTTAGTGTGATTGTGTACTTAAATTTATCCCACGAGTGAAGAAAGGTTTACATGGCGAGGCTTGCCGAGCCTTGTAAGCCTTTCTGAGACGAGTGGGATAAATTTAAGTGCACACTCACACTAACATAGTATTCTATTTATCCTACAAAATAATTTAAAAACCAAATGTAACCTGTTTTTGTTCTGTTCATCATACCTCTACGTCCCCGATTTTAAAGAAATAATGAAAAAATCTCGGCATTTTTACCGGGAAAAATACGACTGACATCGTTGGACATGTTAATAATGACGTCATGAGCACGCGCGCTAAATAGTTGTATAAAATGTTTTTGCTGTTTGTGTTGCATGTTGTGTTTAAAATATATTACATCTGGTATCAAATTGTTTGTTTTGTTGAATCTGATTCGATTTTACTAAAAATGAATACTTTATAGTTGATTCTGAGTAATATGACCTTCCTCACACATGACTAGGTGTGGGATAAACATAGGTGTGGGATAAACCTTATCTTTTCTGTATGGGTCCTATTATGTTCTATAAAATCATTTAGCTGTAGGATAAAAATGAATCTCGCTCTGGGTTAACGGGGTTAATGAATGTGCGTAAAATGTCGTCCCAGATTAGCCTCTACGTTCCGCACAGGCTAATTAGGAGCGGCTTGCACAGGCTAATCTTGAACGACATTTTACACACATGCATTAAGTCCCGTTTACCCAGAGTTAGGCTCTAATGCCATTGCGTTATACCTACCCAAAGATCACGAGAGTATAATTAACACTTTTCAATCCAGTATTTTGCGCTGTAACATGATAAACAGTATCAGTATAAGTCCAGATCTATTAACAAAACGGAAAATCATTCTCCTGAATGCACAATAATTTTGTAATAATTATTTATTTAAATCGGTAGTTTCATTAAAAGTAAGAGATGTTTTAAAACGTTTATGCTCTATTTATATTCACTATTGTTAATATGATAATCTGTGAATGTATAAAAAGAACTTAGCTACATGAAATTAATTGCTAGTAGCAGGCACATTTTATTATTTAACATAACACGTCTGCTAGATATCACTTAAATTAAATTAAGATACCGTCCCGAATATGATATTTTAGTAATAACTTATCATTTGAAAACGACGTGTAGGAATTATAAACAATCTTATATTACTTCTTTCAGCGTTTTGTGCACACGTACTCGTTAGCAGCATACACACCCATGAACATTCAGCTATTTCTCAGTTGCAAACCATCAACAGTTATTTAGAACTGCTAACAGTGAAACTATCTAGCGTCTTTCGAAGCAGATGTGAAGTTTTAAACATATTTATGATGACAGATGGTTAGTATAGGTGAACACAAACCATATATTAGTTTGTTTGCACTATATAAACAACAATTTGAATCTTCCTCAACCAAAAAGTGAATCATTCATTTAATCGAATACATGCCATTTATCGTTTCGCTGAACTATGATATAAATTAACAAGGGAGCAAACGGATTTCGCCATACATTATTCCCAGTAATTTTGTATATGAACAATACTTACATCCACGCGCATTTAGTCGTTCAAATAGGCAAAAAAGTCAGACAATAAATTCATACGTAAACGCATTGAATCGGAAAAACGAGTCCGCAATGGTATCGGAATCGCAACGTTCCTTTCTTTTAGCGTTGTCATCATTAATAGAATACTTTGATATAAGCCAGAATGTCCCGAGTAAAAAGCAGCGCATGAAATGTCATACATGAAACAAAAGGTATTTACATGTAGTTTTATAAAAGGCCTTCACTTCTCGCTTTAATGAATTGAATCTTTAGGTTTTAAGTATTATCATTATAGCAAATATCTCGTAAAATGCTGTCCTTGTGATTTTTGCCCATTAGATAGTTAATATACCAATCTTTAAAATTGTTTTCCCTTATCTAACAAGAATGTCAGTTTATTGCGTTAGCCAGTTTGGCCAAAAACATCAACAAAAACCTTAATGCATCTGGAACTGAACACAGGCTTCCGTACACTCAATGACCCCATTCACCCGTGTAACAATAAAATACGGTCCGGCTGCACACAAGCTGAACAAATTACTTACCATGTTATTGCTCTCTGCAACACAGAATAAAAAGAATGTACGGTATTAATAATTGGCATGTTCATTATGAATTAAGTGTTTACGGACTAAGACATAAAAACAATATCTGCGGTCAAGTCAATCGCTAAACGAGGGGTAACAACACACATACAGTTTATACCGTGTTTTTTAACGTTCTAATTTAATAAACGTTGAAGGTCTGTAACGCCAAGGCCACATAAACATATACTATGATACCAACTTATATCTTTTGGACATTTGGGCAAGACAAATTAGTCAAAGGTAAACACATTTTATCATAAAGATCTATTTATATTTCTTACACCAATATATAAACAGACCGATGAATAGATACAGTCGCTAATAAAATTAATGATACACGTGTTTGTTAATCCTCTTAAAATAAAGATACGTGATAAGAATCAATACGTCAAAACGATAACACATTATCATACAAACACGTTTTGATTGAAGACATCAATGACAACTCAACTTATCTTGACTATATCGATTACTTCCATCATATTAAACCACTCATAACAATGTTATTATCACTAAATTTATGTTAAACATTTTCAAACATCGACTTGAATAATCATATAGCTGATTTATTAGAATGTCGGTTAAATCGAGTGGTTGGCTGTTTCAGTTTAATTTATTGAAACTGAGATAACGGCAGAACAGACATACATCTTGTTTTGGTATTAAATTGAAAAATAAAAACGTAATCAAAGCAGACCATTCCATTGATATCAAGACTGTTGCATCACGTGTCCAGTTCTATCCCCTGTTAAATGGTATTGCAGGCAATTGAACAAGGGAGGTCACTGTGCAATTGACATCTAAAAATCGATATATGTTTTCCATTTGTGGTACTAAAGATAGCGGGTATTGCCACTGTCTTAATTTACGCCTTCAACCTTGAAAGACTGCGACTTGCCATAAATTAGGTTTGAGGTCACGTCAAGCATCTTTTTAAGAAAACATTAATGTATTGACGAAAGATATTGACAAAATTTGCATCTTGCGTAGTTCTCTCCCGTGTAAAATGATATTTAATGCATTAAAACAAGTAAAGGTAGGTTTCCGTGCGATGCCATCTCAAAAAATTATATTATGTTGATTTTCGGTACAAAAGACGCAGTCTAAAACAGGTGCAACTAGCATTAAACCATTGAGACTAACATCTCGGTTGCTGTAGTATATAACATTAAGCAATCATAAAAAGGGTCAGAAAACCCATGAATGTATAGACCATCAATCAGTCTGTTGGTGTTCATGTTTGCTTTGCCTATAATACAAATAACAACAATAGAATAGACAGGTAAAAAGAAAGACGTAAAACTACAATTGTCAACGTGTTAAGTGCTACGTCGTCGCTGAACTGACTACTAGCTAATGCATGCTAATCTGGGACAACACTTTACACACATGCATTAAACCACCTTTTTCACAAGGCTCATTTCTATGAAAGAGACATAATAATCGGATTATCAGATAATGATATGCGCCGAACACAAGGTATATTGTGCAAGAACAGATAATGACCCTGATATCGAATTCGCGTAATTATTTTAAATTGCACTTTATATTTAAGTTTCAGACAAAGAATGAAATTATTCTTAATAAACCTCGAACATAAGAAAGGTCAGCTTTAAGCATTAAACCTAAGCGCCAAGTGTATTAAGTTACAACTGAACACATGACAGAATGTTCGGGACTTCTTTATCTTCGGGTATTTTTTGTCGTTTTTTGTTTTGTAATTATATTTACAGGCATTATAAATAAACTAAAAAATTCGGAACTAAAAGGGAGAAACATCCACTTAAGCCGAAACTTAACAGCAAATAAACATGCGAATAATAGTTAATCGTATGTTTGCCTTATTTATTTCATTTTGATGATCATTTTCATAATACGTTTGTAGTTTGCATATACTAGCTCTACCTAATTTCATTCACTGCTGATGGGTGCTTCGGGTTTTTCAACATTAATTAAGGGTTATTCCGGGTGTGTTATTGAAAAAAAAACTTTGAGAACTTCTATAGGCCAAACGAATGTGCATTTTTAGTTGGATCCATTTAAATGCAATTATAAATCGTCATTTTTTCATCTTGTAGACATCATAAATATGTTTTACTCATTATTAAATAGAAAAAAAAGTCCCCTTTTCAAAGAACGATCTTTCAGTAAAGACTTGTAATTTTAGCATATTCGTTTTTGATCGTGATTTACTAGGTTTTTCGCCAGATTAATGGCGGTTGGAACTTTGAATATGATTTAAAAGTAAACCTGCATACTTTGGGACTTTAGAAGAGAGCATAACTAATTCTCAGTAACTCATTAATCAGATAAACGGTGACATTGTTACTGTCAACGTAATTGAACTGAGCATCTGGGACAGAACATATCAATTCAATAAGCAGTTATACCGTATAGTCGCAATTGGCAATTTTCTGGCACAAACGGCAAACCATTCATCTTGTATGGCGTACTGAATTGTATTAAATGAGATTGGCTTCCCTATTGCGTTTACAGACAGAAAATTGAAACGTGTTAAGTATTTGGCGACCGATCAGAAAGTTGATTTCTGCTAGCAAAGGGTTTGTTTCTTTACAACTGAAACGTAATAGGTGTTAACTGTTGTCTTACCACGTTAAATCGATCACATTGTAAACGAATTAAAACGAAGACAACTGACTGTTTATATCGAAATACAATTGCGGTCATTGATTGTCCTGATATTCTGGTCCAGATATCAACGCGTGTGTAAACATTTTTTTTTAAATAAGTTTCCAAAAACAATTCACATTACATTTGTTGTTCGTAATAGGCTACTGAATTTTCGAGACAAAGTATGATGCTTATTTACACTTTGCACATACTATAGACGATATGACATCCTTATGTTCCCTTAGGTTGACAGCAGGTGAAAGATATGTCACCGGCGTACTTGGATTTGATTGCTAAGTAATTGGTTGATATAATCATAAATGTTTCACCGATTTCAATCTAGAAGATAGTCCAGGACGAGGTCGTAGCGATTTAAACAAAGGAAATATCTTATGATAATCGAATGAGCATTTTCATCGCTTCTGTTAACACGTCACTGTCATATTCATATTTATGGAATTACCGGTATACACCCTTGCTCTGTCCACACACTCGTGCATAATTCATTGGTGCACTTGTGATATGGAAATTTCGTGAGTTAATTGCCGATTGATTTTCGAATAATTGTGTCAATGGTTATGCTTGTAAAATTTAATAAACCACACAAAAGAGATCGTGCCATGTAAATAGACCATATGGCATACACTATCGCTATTTTATCGTCAGAAGTGACATGTACGAATATATAATCTATTTAAAGACGGTTATTTATAGTTTACTAGTTGATTGGCAATAATTTATGTAATGCTGTATAAAATGCTTCTCAGAATATAAACATTTTATTGAGAAATACTTCAACAATTTCATATATTCTGGGACGCGGCCAACATTTGAATAAATGTCTGTTAAATATCGGGAAGTATATTAAAATGCATATAAATGCAATGGTATGTGATAAGATAAATGCAACGGGGAAATTATTGAGATTTAACAAACATTAATAACAGCGGATTCAACGATTGTTTACCAGAATGATTAACACCATTTGGCAAGGGCGGATTAATATTTTAAAATGGCCTATAATCATTTGCATGTTTTTATTAAGTATATGACGCGTGGTGGTATGAACACTACGTGTGATATGTTTAACAATACAGAACAATTTATTACATGAATATTGTAATATGCTTCATTTCTGAGTTGCACATTCATTATTATCCGAATGTAGGAATTGTGGAAAGCCAACACTTTTGCTGAAACATACTGTGTTGTAAGATAATCTGCTAGAGGCAATATCTTAATCTAAAACGATCTCATAAATTGTATCTTAATCTAAAACGATCTCATAAATTGTCGGATATTGATATTGTACCACGCATTAACACAACGCATATGTATATACGTGTACGAGCCACTTGTTAAGATCAGGGCCAGTATTCACCAAGCCATTCTTAGACTTAAAAATAAAGAATAGACTTGGACAAGAAAATTACTTCTGAGTATGATTACATATATGTTACCAATGTCTATGACAATGTCATTAATAATTGTTTGTAAATGAAAAATGGCTATGTAAAAGATGTTGAAAAAATGTCGAGCTAGATTCAATATTAGTGTACTTTTAAAACATTTAAGAATATGCTTTATTCTAAGACTTAAGTCTAACAATTAGTTGATGAATACGTAACCTCGTACACAAATACTAACGTTTAGACAGTACATTTAAAAACAAATAAACACTATACAGCAATAAACGATAAGTTAAGTACATGTGAACTTACTGTGGTGCCATATTAACGGAGTTCATAGATGAATAGTGCGCTTCTTTTCTTCACCGAACTCTGAAAAAAAAAGAATGTATTTCTACCTTCCAACTTCTACATATTAATAATACTTATATAATTGAGCCGTGTCATGCGAAAATAGCTCTTATTTCATATGCGACCAGCGTAGTTCCAGACCAGCATGCTCAATTGCGCATTTCGGTCAGGCGCTACCCTTTCTCTTATGCGGAAAGGGTAGCTCCTAACCAGACTGCGTAAATGCGTAGGCTGGTCTGGAGACACGTCAGCCGCATATGGCATAAGACCCATTTCCGCATGACGCGGCTTATATAATAACCATGAATGTATCCCAATTCGCTATAATACTGTACGATGCGTAAATAACTAAAATCATTTCAACAATCATTGAACAATATAATGCTTTCAACATTCTTTTTTTTTAACAAGAGTATTGATTGTCTGGCAGGCGTTAATTATATTTGCCAGAGAGTTAATACTGACGTAGTAAATACGTAAGGAATCTCAAATTGCATAATGTGCGACATTGATGAAGTGACCGCTAAATGTCAAAGGGAAGGACACAACGTTACGGAGAAACACGGATTAAGGAAGAAAAGGCAATCAAATGTACCCACATTTGTGGGCATCAGTTCGGTGCTAGAAGATGCCCAAATATGTGGTTTTATCAGATATGCACGTCAAGAAATCATTTGAAACCATAAACACAAATAGAGTTTTTATAAGTTATGCAAGTAGAGAAAACATATGAAACCATAAAATGTGGTCGGATAAGAAGCCTACCGCCTACACTTGTTCTATTTCCTACATATTCCGGTGGTTGAATGGCTGGTGTTGTATGAATATTTTATCGAATTTCGAATGCTTCTATACATTTGACAACGCACTAATTGATTAAATTGTAATCTAAGACGGAATATTAAAGTTACGGGAAAACGAAAATTGTTTCTTGAATAATTTATTGCAATGTCCATAATAGTTTTGTCACAGGTATCACAGACAAAACGCAGACTAATTAATTACTTATACTAGTAGTTATTTTACTATGCAACATCATAAATAGTCGAGCTAAAAAAAAATCGCGAAACGGAAAGTAGTCCTGTTAAGCCTATCAAATTCCTCGGAGATAGGAAAAGTAGTCCAACAAATATGGTTGGCAGTGCGTGTGGTTGGCGCTGTCATTCGAAAGAGAAACAGAATTCCTTTTATTTTCCACCAGGGGAATGAGAAGCTATTTTATATGCCACTTTCTCTTATAAGCGCATTTGATTTAAACGGTATTGACAGAGCTCTGTCGGTGTCTAACGATCGTTTTATTCCGAACAAAATGCCATCCGATGAGCTTGATGTACTTTCCGAAGAATTGAAAATTCAAAAACGTATAACCATATGTAGATCGGTTACACAGACAAAAAACTAAGACAACGAATTGGTACGTAACTTCAACAATTGTTCTGCATATTTCCCACGATATAAGTTTATTCGCTTACATCAAGTAACTTTTGATATTGTTTTTGCGGCATCTGAAAAAAACATAATCGAAAATCACTACATTAACACGGTCGGACCGGTCCAATTTCTTATCATATTTCACACGATACAAGTTTAATCGCTTACATCATGTTACTTTTAATCATATTATTTTTTGCGGCAGCTGAGAAAATATTCGAAAATCACTCTTTAAAAAATATCAAAACGGTCCAATTTCACATCGAGTACATATTTTTAAAATCTATGTCATAGCTGTCTGTGGGCAGCCATTTGCATCTTGAAATACAATTTAAATATATACAAATTTATATTGAAACGATTCTGATAATTAACATACACATATCTCTCTCTATATATATATATATAAGTGGTTGACAAGTATCCAACAGACATTAAATAAGTGATTACAAAAACCAGGCTCCCAACAAAAAGAAGACTTATATAAATATGCCATTAAGGGCTTAACTATTAAACGTTTTAGTTTTCCATTTCAAACATTCGTTGTGAATGTTAAGAACGATAAAGTTTGTCACATAAATCAAACTGCCTAACTTAAAATGTTAAATGTAAATAAATTAACCTACATGTGTGGTGTAATTTAAAAAAAAAAACACGCAAAATTCAACATACGCAAATCTGAAATCGTACTCAGCACAACACAATAGATCATCAAAATGTCTGTTTGCTTCCGCTGTCTTAGGAATGACTGACGTTTAAGACTGTTTGTTATAGTAGTATCGTCAAACTGCGTTCGTGTTTTAACAGTATGACAATTTAGTTGCCCTGGTTTCAACAAGGAAGATCATAAGATATCCATTTCAACATTATCTCTCTGTGAAAATATTTATGTGTTTCGAGCAGTAATAACATTACTAACAATCATTATCAATATTATTAATTATATCGTGTGTTGCTTTTTGTTTCAAGATTCATGATAAGGTTAAGTTCGGTAATCTAAATATAATTGTAAGTTCAAATGAAATAGTTTATTACATTTGGCTCGTGTTTGATTTATTAATTGCTCAAAACATGTCGAAAATGATTACATGTACAACATCTATATACGCGGTTTTTAAAAGTGTACATTTGTATAGTTTGTTTTAGGTAAGACTCACCTTAACACTAAAATTGTTGTATTTCCACTTTTACACAATTTAGTTTAAATAAGTATAACCGTGTTAATTATCTGATGACTACTCACAAACACCTCTTGAAAACCGCACAATGTGTATTTACTTAGGCGAACGCATAATCTTCCTTATAAGTTATAAGTTGTGATAATGACATATATTTGACTTATCTCTTCTCGCACCTTGTATCATGACGACAATTAAATTTAAAAACAGCCATGGCGTTCACTTGTTAGTAATGCTCGGCTGACGTGCTACTATATTTGTCAAATTAAGCGAAACGAGTAAGCAAGTTGATACTTTCATATTGTAAACCACTCAGTCTGAACAATGTATTTTTTAAAACATCAGTAGGTTAATAATAAGACGAATTAAAGTATCGTCTATCTATTTTCCTTTATACTTGTATCAAAGAGATTCGCCTTTTCACTAAAGAAGACTATGGTCTAGGTCCAAACACTAAATTAAAGGTAATTTCCGACGATTGTAATGTATTGTTAAAGGAAGTAAATACGATCTAAATAATATTTCTAATACAGAAAAACACGTTGATTAATGAACAAAACTTGAATAAACGTTCAGAAGAAGCAAGACCTAGACAAATAAACCATTTAGCGTTTTATAAACTTACAAAATAATTTTTTGCTGAACAGTCGAAAACTCAATCATGTACAAAATATATGTACACTATTGGGACATCCCCACTTGTTTGTGCAGATTGGTTCATACTACACATAGATACAAATGTTGGTTATACGACAAATACGAGTGAACGTGTCGGTATTGGCATAAACTCGGTCATTTAAAATTTCATTGAAGTAACTACAATTGATTTATAGTAAGACAATATGATAGTTCATGCATACTATTTAAGATTCCTCTTTCATATTCAAGAATTGGTTTAAGATTGAGAAAATAAACTGTTGACCTTACAATCGTACATACTAGCTGAAATCTCTAAAATTAACGTTCGTTCATTAATGGTGTTCGTTTAAAGCAAACACGATGTGTTATAAAATAAACGACTAATTAAAAGGCTGTGTCCACAACAAACGCACGTTCATTTGTATTACAAATATGGCATTTTTATGATATCTTTGTATGACATATTTTCCTTTTGACATGACACAAGTGTTCCTTTATTAGTAAATCAATGTTTAAAACAAACTCCTTTCTTTCACTTAGAAGGTTATTAAATCACTTTAAAACTGCAAGGTTGAAAACAATTGTAGAAACAAACGCGATATGACCTGGTTGTTTAAAATGATAATGAGGGCTCCATCTACGTTGACACAGACCAATGTTAAATAGCTTTCAAAGAAGATGTTGTATTCCCCTGTTTTGTAATTCAACATCTTCGCCTTAACAATACTCTCCTTATAATGTTATACGAAAATGGCACACATGAGCCATTAATTCAGAGTGTTCGACGCAAATGAAAAAAAAAGAAATGCGACATCAGATCCGCGCAAATTTTTCCAATATTTTAATCAACGGTCAGAAACATATTTTGCTAAATTTTCGTACCGCTTGTCAAGAGCAATTAATAAAATAATCAATCAAAACCATATCCGTAAACGAATACAACACTCACAAGCACTTTAACAACGAGTGGTTTAATATCTTAAATTAATCGTTACATGTGACCTTTCCTAATAACAATTAGACTGACACAAAGTCCCTATGTAAACCTTCAAGGGATTAGATCAGTGACGTTTTGATACATGAACGCGTCCGTTATTGCATCCAATACAAGCGTTCCAGGCAGTCAATCATCAGCAAACCTGATAAATTTCCGGATTCTCTCCTCATTAAAGGCATTTACTCAAATGATGTATTCGATACTACGCAACTACATGAAGACTACTTCCGGCTCTCTAAGCTACCTCATCAATCTTTCTGCGCGATGTAATGTCGTAAAAGTTTGTGTTCTCGTCACTTACATTCATTTAAACAAATAATAAAAATATATAAGGATAATAAATATACATATGTATTATATTTAGATTTGAATAATAACACATAGCAAAAGTATGCGTTACAAATACAAACATAGAAAACATATCAAATATATGCGTGTTAGTATCAGTGTATATGTTTGCAATCAGTTGATATTTGCCAAGGTTTCATTAACACAAAACAAAAAACAACATTACCTACATGGACAAGTTATCCGTCATATTTTAGTATAAAATCCCTTACGTAAATTGACCCTTTGAAAATACGTTTACCCTTTTTATTGAATAATAGCAAAAACAAACACATAATTTACGAATGCAAGCGTAGAAGTTACATGTTACACGTTACAAAGTGAAAACATCGTAATGAGAAGTATCTATCAGTGTAATTAGTTATTTATGACCCTGTCAAGTGTGACGAATAACAACTGTTTACATCATTGATCAATTTCCAACACGACACTTTCGCGCTTAATATTGTTTCAAAACACACAAAGAGAAAAGGCGATCAAGTTTTATCACTTACGACTTAAAACTTGTTTATTTAATAAGTACATATAGACATGTACAAACAAGATGTGTTTGTTAAACTCTATGTCCTTTTTGAGCGATTTTGACCTATGTATTTGACCTTTGACCTTGAATGATGACCTTTACCTTTCACCACTCAAAATGTGCAGCTCCATGAGATACAAATGCACGCCAAATATGAAGTTGCTATGTTTAATATTTCAAAAGTTATGGCAAATGTTAAAGTTTGACGCAAACCAACAAATCAACAAACCAACAAACAGACAGGGCAAAAACAATATGCCCAGTATAGACTGGTGGACATAAAAACAAGTTCATTTAATGTAAATCCATATAGTTTAAGATTTATGACATCGAATGTTAATTTGATATTGTTTTCAAACCTTCAAGATCATATATCGCAAAATAAAGGGTATACGTTTTACCGCTTAGAATATTAATTGGTCGATATGCCACTCAAAATGATATTGTCTTTGTTGTAACGAAATGATGTTGAAGACGATTTTCATTTTATTTGTAAATGCTTAAAAGTTGTCAATATAAGAAACATTAAGCATTCATTACAAATACACTTAACAAGTAATAATTAAATGAATTCATAAATGCTTGCAAAGTATATTAAAGAAGCTAGTAAGATATACAAAGTAGTCCTCCTTTACACTAAAACACCAGATTCAAAAGTTTATACTTTGAGGTTAATTTATTGAAATGCCATGACTGTTGTTTTCCTGTTACTCACAAACATATCTCTATGTTTTATGTGCTTATGATTTTTCGTATTTACAAATATTTGTTAAGTTTAATTAAATGTTTAAATCAAATAACGTGACAAAATGCATGTAAGAATAGGATGTTTTAAGAGGATTTACAAGCTACAAATCTCAATAAACCGTTCTGTCTTGTCTTGTAATTTTCTAACATTTGTTTCAAACATGCTAACATTCATGGAAATGCACATCCGTCATCAACAGTTCTTAAAGTTCACCGTGGCAATAATTAAAAAGCACTCAGAAGCTGCAAACTACCACCAAGATAATTAACTCGATTTAATAATAGAACAGAACAGAACAGAATAGTTTATTTATGACTTAAGCATGTGAAGCTCATCGTCATTAACATACATATAAATAACAGCACGCGTTGAAGTACACACAAAAACACACATCATTTTAAAAAATAAATAATCTAAATAAACACGAAAAAAAAACATATTTCGTGAACATATTTCGTGAGAATGGTACATGGATGGGTTTAATACACAGTGGTCACACAATGTTATGCATATAGGTTTACAAATGTAGGTATAATTACATAATCTGACCTTATTTTTTTTGTAAAAATGTATTTCTATTTAACACTACATATATATATGACATTTTCTCTTATTTTAAAGCATGTTAAACAATACATGGCTAGCGTTCTTAATACAGTTTTGTTTGAGCTATTAAGTAGTTTAATAAACTTGAACATATTTGGCCGGATTCTATAATATTTCGGAATTAATGCATTCCTAACATCATTATAATAAGGACATTTAAGAACAAAGTGAAATTCATCCTCGATGTCATTTAGGTTACATAATATACATTTGCGTTGATCTCTGTCAATATTCTGGTGTCTTCCCGTTTCTATGGATAATTTGTGAGAGGACAAACGTAATTTTGCAATAATGTTCCTATGTTTTTTGTTGTCAACAATATCAAGATACGATGATCTTTCAAAAACCGGTTTGAGTTCCTTATATAGGATCATTGAGCTACACGACGTCACACTGACATCCCAGTTGGTAATATACTGGTCTCGTAATCTGTTTTTGAATAACGGGATAAAGTGATCATTGTAAAAAGATTCAGGGAATAGCCATACATCGGTGAAACCCGTTTGGTTAAGAATGTCCCGTATTTTCGATGACCAATTGTTAGCATTATTTTTACGTTCAATTTCTAATCTTTGTAAAACTACAACTTGTTTAAGAATACAATTTCCCTGTTTCACAGTATGTAATTTCAAAAAATATTTAACCATCCTGACATATCTGTCGATATGCAAGGGAAATCGACCAACTTCGGCATATAGCGATAGTGAATTTGTTGACATTTTTACGTTCAATAGTCTTTTACAAAATTTACGGTGAACGCGTTCAATATTTTCCGCTTTGATGGATCCCCAAACTTCGCAGTTATAGTTTAAAATGGATGATACATATGCGTCAAATAAATTAAACATGATATTTATGGGTACGTTCATATCTTTCGTTAGGTTGAACAAAGAATGCATTGCTTTTAATGCTTTGCCATATAGTGTATTTGTTGCGGGCATGAACGATCCGCCACTTGACATCACAATTCCAAGGTAATTAAAATTGTTCACAATTTCTAGTTCTTGACCTTTATAAGTCCATTTGAATGCTTTACTGATTGAACCCCCTTTTCGGAATACCATGACCTTTGTTTTTTCAATGTTAACTGTTAAATTCCATTTATCGCAGTAGGCTTCTAAATTGTATAATGACTCTTGAAGACCCTCTTGTGTTTCAGAAAATAAAACCGCGTCGTCTGCGAATAATAAGAGATAGATAGATATTTGTTCTAATGTCATGCCGGCGTTTATTCCATTCTGCAGACTTAATTCGATGTCATTAATAAAGAGTGAAAACAATATGGGCGAGGTT
>VMBQ01000998.1:0-115228 GCA_007657795.1 Dreissena rostriformis | reverse complement strand
CAAAGATATTGAACGCATTCACTTAAAATGTTGTAAAAGGTTGTTAAATGTTAAAAGCAATACATGTAATGCAACGGTGTATGGTGAATTAGGTAGACACCCACAGTATGTAAATAGATATGTTCGTATTGTAAAATATTGGCTTAAAGTTGTTAATAGTGAAAACATTATCATAAAAACTGTGTATAACCAGGAGATAAATGATTGTGATAAAGGGTATAAAAATTGGGTTTCGAATGTGAAAAAGTTATTAAATGATTATGGATTTTCATATATATTCGAAAATGCAAATATGATTAATACAAAGTCGTTTTTATGTGAATTAAAATGTAGAATTGTAGATGCTTTTAAACAAGAATGGTTTGGCAATATGAACGATAGTTCTGTTTTAGATATGTATAGAATATTCAAAACAACTCTTGAATACGAAACTTACTTAGATTTACTGCCAAAAAGTTTGCGTACATACTTTGTTAAACTAAGGGCTTCTGCCCACCCTTTGAGAATTCAAACTGGAAGATACTCACGTAATAATATTCCCCGTAATGAACGATATTGTCAATGCTGTGATCAAAGGAACATAGAAGATGAATTCCACTTTATATCTAAATGCCCATGTTTCCACCAAGTAAGACAAAAATATATAAAAATTGTTTACTATGTGAATCCATCAGTTTTTAAGTTCCATACTTTATTGAACTTAACTTGTAAAATTGAAATTATAAATTTGTGTCAATATATGAAGGAAGCTCTAGCCGTAAGATATTCTATCACAAATAATATTGTCAACGAAAACTAAAGTAGTAACTTACTGCTAGTAAAACGATATATATTTAACTACGGTAATGTAAAGTCGTTCTTCTTTGTTAAATATAATTTGTCTCAAATTGTTATATTACATTTTGTTTTTTGTTATAACTCATACGTTATAATATATAGACACGTGACAATATTTTGTATTATGTTTTGTGTATTTAGACGATGTACATTTGTATAAGTCTTAATAAACTGTCTGTTCTGATCTGTTCTGTTCCATAATGTATTAAGCGAAGAAGAATACATTGATTAATTAGTACTGATGATAACTATATACGGAAAAGAACGCACGAGTACGTTAACCCTACTTTATTAGTTTTCATTACTTTTTTATCTTTATTTGTCTACACGGAAGAAATCAGAAAGTAAACTTGATTTTTAGCTCGGCTCTTTTCGAAGAAAACCCGAGGTATTGTCATAGCTGTCCGCGGCGTCCGAAAACTTTAACATTAGCCATAACTTTTGCAATTCTGCAGATAGCAACTTGGTACTTGGCATGCAAGTGTATCTCATGGAGCTGAACATTTTGAGTGGTGAAAAGTCAAGGTCAAGACCATCCTTCAAGGTCAAAGGTCAAACAAACTTTTTTGTATCTCATGGACCTGCACATTTTGAGTGGTGAAAAGGTCATGGTCAAGGTCATCCTTCAAGGTCAAAGGTCCAAATTCCAAGCACCCACAGCCGAGCGTTGGCATCCGCTATGCTTTGCTCTTGTTATATACAGCTCTGGTTTCCTTGTGTATATATCAAAGAAAATACGTAGTTTATTACACCTTCTGTTCAAAATGATTATAGTTTAAGAAGATAGTATAGTTGTGGTTGGAAAGTAATTGTTGATTCAGCCGATGGACATGTTTGAGTTTCGTTAAGTTGAAACGACAGTCAGATGCAAACGAAGGCAATTTATGAGGTATTACGAATTGAATATTATTACGAGATCGAATATACTCTTGAACAAATGGGTGTAAATATCAGCGTTAAATTATATTCTAAAATGGATAGAAAACATAGACATTTTCTAACGAAAAACAAATACAAGATGGGACTTAATTTGAATACCTGATAAATTATTCTTCAAAGTTTTCGTTATAATAATATAATATAAAACGGATTTTGGCTCAAATGCTGTTTTGGGGGCAGATGATGTGTTTATTTATAAGAAAGAATTGGGTTACACAGCTTTTTACACAACTATCGTGCATCTTCCAGCTTATCGCTAGAAAGAATCGTAATAAAAGCCTCAAGAGCACTGCGTTAATAGAAAAAAACAGAGGTATAGAGTTCCTAGGTCTTACTGCCTTACGTGTTAAAGTCAAATCCGTGTTCGGCTGTTAAATACGCCAGTATTTCATAATTTAGATACAATAACTCAGTTAAGCAATAACAAGACGCATAAACCTGCATAAATGATAAATAACATGTACTTAAATCAAGCCGAAAAATAAATAATTTCATTAAAATCAATAGGAACATTATTATTATTTAATATTATCAAACATAAACAAATGATTTAATATTGTACTGATGAACATGTGCAATCGAAACGCGCGCCAACCTGTCAATTTAATTCATTATAGTGTATTAAACAAAACCATCCTGTGCGATAACACATATTTCAAATAACAGTATTGCTTGACACAACACTTACGTATTCAAAGTTAAATCCAAATTCAACGAATATTTTCGAATCTCTCCGATAGCTTACAACCGTATTCCAGTTCAAAGTATCCCTTAACACATATCTAGCATTCTCTGCTGTTGGACTTATCCTGCCGCCTACCTTGCATTGGTTCACTCGAATTCACATCTGCGAACGTCAAAATCTCAAATTCACCAATATCCGATCTTACTCTGGATCCCGGGCAAAATGTTAACTAACTGGACATAGGTTTTCAACGGTGAATGCCGGACTCACAGCGGACCGCGATATGAATGCGTGATAAGGACTAGCTATTGTTGCTTATCTAGTCCGAACGGTCTAATCTTCATCAATCGTGATGAGAATGACAGTCCTAATTGTAGGAAGAAAATATGTATTTACCTTTAACCGGGGTTATGAACAATATATTCAGTTACTTTCTTTAAATGCATTCTTTCTCAAAACAAAAAAACAACAGAAACAAAACTGAAGTTGAAAATATTTTACTATTTGTCAACAGCGATTAACAAATAACATTTTTTATTTTGGAAAGGTGAAAAAATAGCTTAATTTTAAAGGAGTTTTAATGAAACGCGAAGCTCATTTTTGGCAATTGCCGAAAATGGGAAAATAAACAACACCACTCAGAATATTGCAGTATACATATACGTCAACTAATGCTTTGTTTTGCAAAATGATGACTAAAAGCAGATTCATATTAAACATATACAAACATGTAAATGTTATCGCTGCGATTGAAGCTTTTCATCGTCATATTTTGAAAAATAAAATATCAAATTTCGTATTTCTACAGACCGGAGTATACTGAGCATATGATAAACAATCTGCTTTTTTTCTAATATTAAGTAAAGGCCGATATCCAACCATTTAAACATATTTCGTTAGTACTAAAACCCCATTTAATGTGTGTTCATTCGTTAATTTTTGCTTACATTTACACCGACGCAATAACGTCAAACTATGTTTGAAACATGTATACGCGACTCATTGCACACAATGCCCAATGATGGAATGTGTATTCGTAATCTTAAAACATGTTTTAAGCTGCAGGGTAAACATGTATGATCTTTGTAGATTTATTTACAGTCAAGCGGAGCCAACGCGTGGCTATTAATTACACAACTTAACATTTAAGTTGAACAACGTGCACATATGCATGAACCTTTATCAAGTCTTTGTTGAATACGTTTTGAAATTTCTCGGTTAATTCAAGTCATTACTACTGCATTTGTACGGTAATGTTAATACCATATCATGACACAATATGAATGACTGACTTCCATGTTCGACTATACAAGCCTTGCTATGTGAAAAAGGGGTTTAATGCATGTACGTAAAGTGTCGTCCCAGATTAGCCTCTGCAGTCCGCACAGGCTAATCAGGGACGACACTTGAAGCTTTAATGATATTTTTCGTTTCAAGAACGTCTCCTGTTAGCAAAAATCTAGCTTAGGCGAAAAGTGTCGTCCCTGATTAGCCTGTGTGGCCTGCACAGGCTACTCTGGGACGACACTTTACGCACATGCATTAAACCACCTTTTCACAGAGCGAGGCTCATATTTATATACCATTTTGTTATTAACGGATACGGCTTGCTTTGCACCAGTTCAGATTAACATTCGTATCAACTGTATTTGTCTGAAATAGTGGATGGAAAATTTATCTCACTTCGATCACGAATTGATCATACAAAATGCAATATGCAGTGTCCCACCACCAACTTTAATATGAGTTCAATTCTTTTGTATCTCCCCTCAGACGTCTTTTATTATTTATCCTTTATTTGTCTGCCAAATTTCCGGGCATTTGACATCTGTACAAACATAACTGTATATCAACGACTAACGGCTTCAGAATACGGTATCAAAATGTATATCTTTGTTCGTATGGAAGACTCCAAATACAATTCAAGACAATGTCAGTATGAAAGTGATTTAAGTAACAAAGACGGTTTGTATTTTTGTAATTGTCTAATACTGATGGATATGTACCCTATTATAAACGTTTTGCAAATAAAAATAATAAATGCCGGCATAATAAATAGAGGATATTTGTTCATGTCAGTGTAAGATCGTTTGCTATTTCACGAGTGATCATAGCAAATATATTTTCACGAGTGGCGCAGCCACGAGTGAAAATATTAGTTTTCTATGATCACTCGTGAAATAACAAACGATCTTACACTGACATGAACACATTTTCTGTTTCTTTTATGCCCCTTTTTCAAGAAAATAATTAATTATAATTTCCCTTTCGCTGAAAAGTGACCCTCTCTCCCGTGGCGTGCCTCAATACATTGAAATGACGTCATTTTTGACGTCATTTGTTGACGAAATGAAGTCATTATTCCAGGGAAATTCTTCAGTTAAACTCTTTTACAATGTAAATAAACGGTAAATAAGCATAAAATTAAAAGAAAATATGTTGGATTCGGTGGATCGATTTTATTTTACTCGTGATCATAGAAAAACATAAAAAAACAAGGATATAAACAAGGGAAGTACATCTTGATATGATAATCTAAAAAAAGAAAAAGAAAATTCCAAAAATGTGTTCTTTTCACCGGTGAAAAGAACAATTTTGTTCTTTTCACTGCTGTTATTTCACTGCAGAAATGTCATATTTTATCATTAGGTATAAAATAAATAGTTATATCATATAAAAGAAAAACAATAATTTAATATTTTGACATATATACGAATACAATTTCTTACACTTTGGGTTCATATAGTTCGTTCTACACAAGTAACACAATTTAATGTGTCTGTGTCGTGACCCAAACAGATAATAACATGCTGAGTTTTGGACTGTGTTTATACCAATATAATTATCAGTTCAACTACGTCAGATACTTGTCGATGTTTGAATACGAATTGTCTTATGTGAAGATATTTGACTAAACTGTTGTCGACCGATAAAATGGCGATATAGTAGATAGCTGTCATGCGATTAAAGGTCTTAAGTTGTGTTGACACGATGTCAAAGAAGGTAACTTTTGTATCGACCATGTGTTGTTAGCATGGGCGTGTATTTTGTATTATTAATCCACTTAATTCCTCACAGGCAAGACCCAGTTTCAATTTACATGAGGAATGAAGCCTTTCTATGATTATTTTAAAATCAATAAATTCGTTTGCCAAAATAAATATATCGTGCTTTATTTCTGTCTTATCTTAAAGTAGCGACAACTAAAGGAAACAAAATTTCGTTTCCTTTACAAATCAATCAATGAATTCTATAATCGTTCAGACCATATTGAAGATGTTTATTACCAACACGTACCAAATTGAATGTTGATATTCAAATCTTGCTGATATGTAAAGACTGGTATCTATAACGGTGAATCAAAAACCGTCCTCACCTGCTAAATTCTTAATTCCCATGTAACGTATGACAGATATTGGACATGCGAATACGCAAATTTAAGGCAACACACACTCATAAGGCAAATGAATTGCAAAGTTAATAATTAATAATCTCTCGTATCTGAATTTGACAGAATTATGACTGAACGATTGGTTTTCAGCCCATAGCTTGATAGACGGCGAAAATCGGTGCACAGCATTAGCAATATCAACGAACGCTGTAATTCATTACCTGCCAAGGTACTTTGCACTATTATAAATCAAACGAGAGGTTCCCAGCTGGTATGACACCGCCAGAGGGCCGCGGGGCAGCATTTGTTGAAGCCTTAAGTTGCGAAACTCCTCGCAATTAAAAACAATCGCTATTTCCCAGGCTGTGTGCGACCATAACTCGTGTTGTGTAGTTAACATTCTAGTAAGGAACGTAAATAATTGAGTGATAATCTAGTGAAGGAAATTATGCGTACGAATAACTACTATTTAGATAACGCAATACATACGAACAATATTAATAATAATACAGGGACATATTAATTTTGATACAACAACACAACTTATCAATTTGTATGTTAAAACCTTGCATCTATCTACATGTATATATGGCAGCCAACAGGCTAAACCTGAGATCAGTTTATACCATCTGTGGAAGGGCTTTATGTATGTCAACGCGTTTCCCGCTGAGAAACGGCGATTCAAACGACATATTTATTAAAGAAAAATACACTGCCATTTATGCGAAAGTCACGCGAGCTTACACTTTAACTAAAATAACTAGAGCTTTGTGGTAGACGTGACGAATACCCCCACATTCCGCATTTACACAGAATATTTCGCATGCTGTCTTCACAAAAAAACAGCAGACACCATGCTCAATGTTCAAAACGCACTAAATGACCCCGTGACCCAGTTTTTGACTCGGCAAGGCCCATGTCCGAACTTGACCTACAGACCATCTAGATACAACTTCTGACCAAGTGTGTTGAAGATCGGATGAAAACTACTTGTTTTACAAAGTGGACACCATGCTCAATGTTTAAAACGCACTAAGTGACCCCGTGACCTAGTTTCTTATCCGGCAAGGCCCATGTTCGAACTTGGCCTTAAGGGCATCTAGATAAAACTTCTGACCAAGTTTGGTGAAGATCGGATGAAAACTACTTGAATACGAGAGCGGACACCATGCTGAATAATCAAAAACGCACTAAGTGACCCCGTGACCTAGTTTTTTTATCAGGCATGACCCATATTCAAACCTGGCCTAGAAATCATCTAGATACAACTTCAGACCAAGTTTGGTGAAGATTGGATGAAAACTACTTGAATTAGAGAGCGGACATCATGCTGAATGTTTGAAACGCACTAAGTGACTCCGTGACCTAGTTTTTGACACGGCATGACCCATATTCGAACTTGACCTAGACATCATCTAGATACAACTTCTGATTAAGTTTGGTGAAGATCGGATGAAAACAACTTGAGTGAGAGAGCGGACAACCAATACGGACCGACTGACAGACCGACAGACAGACCGACAGACAGACAGACAGACAGACCGACAGACAGACAGACAAACAGACAGACAGACACACAGACAGACAGACAGACAGACAGACAGACAGACAGACAGACAGACAGACAGACAGACAGACAGACAGACAGACAGACAGACAGACAGACAGACAAGCAGGCAGGCAGGCAGGCAGGCAGGCAGGCAGACAGACAGACAGACAGACAGACAGACAGACAGACAGACAGACAGACAGACAGACAGACAGACAGACAAGCTCACTCCTATATACCCACCTAAACTTCGTTTGTGGGGGTATAATAAACGAATACTTTAAAAATGTCACACGTGTAGTTCTGACAATAATCTCGATATGCTTACACAAGAAGTTGAATATAAATATTGGTGTAATTGTTCAAACAATAGCGAAACGTAATGCATATACATTGATGTGTTTGCTTCAGACATCTAATTCCAAAGCACCGTCAGAGGGGGTAATCACGTGACTACCAAAAGACGGTAAAGATGGCGGCGTCCGTTCTGAAACAGGTATTTTACGCTGCTTTATATTCTTTATTACTTTTGTTTAATTTATAAATGCCGCTCAATTTCCATTGATTAGCGTTTATTTTGTATTAATATTTGCTTTATATCTCGACTTGACTCGTTACGAATTTTCTTAACGGGAGCTGTACTTTTGTGATCTCGCTAAGAAATTTCGTATCGAGTAAAGTCCAGGAAGAAAAGCCCTAAAACCTCACTCCTGTGTGTGCAAGATTAATCCGTTAAGTGTGTCAATGGAAGTCATACTGCCTCGGGCTCGGCTATGACAAATTCAGAAGAAAACCAAATTTAATTTTGTGCCGTTTATAGTGCTCTCGTTCAGATTGTTGTTTACGTTCTACATGTGTCTTAATATACTTGGTTTAATTACACCGCTGTTCTACTTGACCTATTACTAAGGCCAGATAAAAGCATTTTAAAGACTATTCTTGTAAGCATTAACATGTATTAGTTCTAAGTGGTCGCTGGTCAGTCGCTTGTCGTTTTTATTGTATCTGTTATTTGTATTGTATCATTCTAAAACTATTTCCATTCTTAAAATACCCAGACTTCATTCAATTCAAAGCATTCAGTGTACAAATACAAGTTATTTCTTCTTAAAGGACATGACTGTTGAATGTATTTCCCCCGATAACTTTGGTTAACAAATGAAAACATAACTCTATTTAAGAACAAAGGTTACTTTGGTCCAAACGCGGCATCATTTTATCGTTTTAACTACATTTACTCGATTGACATATGTTTTGAAACAAATAACGCAAAATAATTATATAGATAGGTTTATGTATACAAAGTAATACGAAAGGAAATTATATACACAATTTGTAAAAAAAAAAAAGTTGTTGACAATTCAATACACGAATATTTGATTGATTGAACATGATTAATGCAAACGTGCGTCAATATACGATCTAAAATAATCAAGATTTAAATTAAGTTCATTAACACCCACATTCGTACAAGCAGGATGTTTTTTTATTGGTGACATGTCACAAATGTGTTTATCTTCCTGAATAAAACACATTTTTAAAACAGCTAATACGTATATAAAATCATACAAGATTGACATACACGGGTTTATAATAAATGCTCTATTTGTACAAAGGACGTGCGATTAAACTAAACCTATAACGAAATACTGAAATACGAACGAGTTACGTATAGAAATGTATAAATGCTTAACTGTATAAGAAAATATGCAATGCACACACTAGCTTGATATCAAAAGACTTTTCTTCAGCATTTCAGTTGTGACTTGAAAGGAATATTTTAAGGAATTATTGTAAATGACTCTCTGTTTAAGTTTTTAATTTATTTTTAACTGATGAAAAATTTATCCTTCCATTTACATTTACTGAATGTGGGCTGCCACATTGCCCTATTTCTTTGGGTCTGTATATTACATGGAAGGGACGCTTTTGTCTTGATTGTAATAGTACCCATGTGAGGCATGCATACACTAACCAGAATAGCCATAATGGAATTGCTGCTATAGTACGGGCGACGTTTTATGTCACAGTCCTAATGGATGTTATTGAGGTGCAACCGTGAAAACAGAGTATCATTATCATGTTGCTATGATTTGATGTACAGTCGTTTCAATAATTCATCGCAAAGCTAACTGCATTGTTACACAGAGCAACAATCCAGTATTTCATTCGAGTTTGGTCACATTGTCCTGATTTGACAAAATGGAACGTACAATGTACAAAAAGCTACCCACACACTGCAATAAAACGTCTATGGAAATTACATGGGGAAAGAAGGCGTAATAGTCTGAATCAAGAAGTATTTTGAAGACAATACGCACGGAAGGAAATAGCTGAAGAGTGATTAACATCATGATCATTTTGGACTCATACATTTATACGATAAGTTATATAAAGTGGTTGCTTTATTCGTTGCGGACTTAACAGGCTCATCTGGGTCGACACTTTGTTGAAAACGCAATCAAAAGACATGCCATACAAAACGCCAACGCAATTAAATAATACTTTCCATAATAATTAATATAAATATCTCTGAATTTCCAATACGCGATATTGACAAGAACTTCAAATATAATAAAACATTAAGCAAAATCTCAGAGGTTCAAATTGAAAACTTAATACCACAATACACATAAATCTTATACTTAAGTTTGAAACATTGGAACAAGAACGCATACCTAATTATCAATATTGGATTGTACTGGGGTGTTATGTTGTAAAGTATGACTATAAATAACTGCTTCTATTATGCACAAAAATGCCCTGTATTTGGTGTTACATTTAAATCATTTTCTACCAAGAAAAGCCGTCCATGTGTATACATACAATTGTTGAAATGTTCACTTATTCTTATATGTCCAACAAACGATTTAATTCCACCATTTCAATGGCAGTCTGTCAACTATTTAATAGTGCGGTGGTGCCCTGAAAGCGATAAAAGAAGCCCTCTCAAAGTCAAAGTGACATGATAACCCGAAACATTCCGGATGTTTTGGAAATAGATTGAGCGAAAGAATGCAATACATGTCACAAAGAACAGCGTTAATGCATTTTGATATACTGTTTATAACAGATGACATGTTTTATATGTTTCTATCTTTGCAAAGCAATCATTGATAGTATTCACGAATGCTACAGGTCAATGATATCATTTCAGTTTTTTTGTGTATTAAATTTGATTTATGTAACTGTTAATTTATCCCTACAGCACGTTTCACTGCAGACGACTTTTTTGTTAAACATTACCATATCGGAACGGGAGGCGGTAAACTACAACGGGCGAGGCATGGTATGGTATTGCGCAAGGGGGGGTTAGAGGGTTATGGTTAGGGTTAGGGTTAGTGTTAGGGGTCGGGTTAGGGTTTGGGTTAGCCTAAACCCAACCCTAACCCTAACCCGACCCCTAACCCTAACCCTTACCCTAACCCTTTTTTGGGTTATCACCCCTATACCATGCCTCGCCCGTTGTAGTTTTCCGCCTCCCTATCGGAACAAGTTAAAAAAAATACACACGAAAAGTAAATGCAAATCATTTCAATTAAAATCACACCAAGTCTGGTAAAGGAAAATAGGCCAATTTGCGAACTTGCATAAGCTTGAAATTGCCTCTAAATAAGCGGTATATATTGTTATTTAATGATCAGCATATTGCCTAGAAACAATCAGTTTTACTCTTAGACAATTGTTATAGTCATAAAAAAGGATTGCGCTTTAAATAATGTTGGGATGATGTTAAATATGGGATTTAAATATGTGATTCATTTGTTAGGAAGAAATTCGAAGTTTAAAAACTTCATACACTCGTCTACATGTTGTATTTGTTTAATGTTAATATAAAAACATTATACTCCTCTTCGTTCGGAAAAGTTAAGCATGCTGTAATGAAATGTGCAAAGCAAGAAGCACATTACGGTACTTGTTTAATATTTTATCACTTAACATCATATATAATAAAATACTTATAAATATAATCAACAAACTGGATTATTAAATTTAACGACTTTAATTATATTTATATATTTTTTTTCATATATTTTTTCAACGAATGAAAAAAAAAGAACAAAATATAACAAAACTACTCGATATTTTGTTGATATTGTTCACATTTCATTTTTTGAAACTTATGTACATTGTTTAAATGAAGACCACCATTTATTTTCAGACGCGAAATTGTTTCAAAGGAAAATATATTGAAATTATGTAACAGCAATTGTTCCAATTGCAGTTACATGTTTAGATGGTACACACACACATTAAAGCCTTTGCAATCTCAGCATAATACAGACAATTCACCTTTTTTATAAATTAAATACAGATATCTGGGAAACCTCTGAAATGAAATGCCAGTCAATCTGCTTATCATAAACATTAAAATCGAATATCATTTAAAGTTTCGATTGAGTCTTCCATCAGAATTTTAATCATCAACCTATATACTCGTCCTAACATATAAATGAGTCTGGGAAAATGGGGTTTAATGAATGCGCGTAAAATGTCGTCCCAGATTAATCTGTGCGTTCCGCACATGTTAATTAGAGACGACAATTTTCGCTTTTATCGTATTTTTTGTTTAAAGAAAGTCTTGTCTTAACGGTCTTTAAGAAAATCCAGTTTAGGCGGAAAGTGTAGTCCTCGATAAGCCGGTGTAGACTGCACCAGCTAATCTGGAACGACAATTAACGCAAAACGTCCCGTTTTCACAGAGTGAGGCCCAAATGCATTTGCGTTATATCTACCTAAAAATCACGGGACTGTTATTAAACACGTTTCAATCCAGTATTATGCTTCATAGTTAAGCCCAGATCCATGGACCAAAGGCGAAATCTTTCTCACGAATGCAGAAGAATTGTTAAAAAAAATAGTTATTTAAATCGGTAGTTTATTCAAAAACAAGAGAGGTTTTAAAACATGTTATATTAACTATGATTAATGTGACAATATATTTATGTCTAAAAGTACTTATCTGCATAAAATTAATTTCTAATAGCAGAAACATTTTATAAAATAACATAAACACGTCTTCAACATATCACTTATTCAATTAAGATAACGTTCCGAACATGATATGTTTATAATTAAGTATAATTTGAAAACGACGTGTATGAATTATAAAACAGTATTCTATTACTTCCTTTTACCCTTGATGTACACGTTTTCGTTAGCAATACATACACACCAATGAACTTTCAGCTATTTCTCAGTTGTGAACTATTTAGCAATGCTAACAGTGAGTTGATCTGGTAACGCCTTTCGTAACAGTGGTAAAATTTAAAAAATGTTTATGATACCAGATGCTTTATGTAGCTCAACAATATACTGTATGTTAGTTTGTTTTCACTCTCTACAACACAAGTACAGTCTTCCTCAACCAAAGAGTAATTCATAAATTTGTTTATACAAATATATGCCATGTATCGTTCGACATAATTATGGTTTGATCAAACTATGAAATGTCCAATATGTTTTCTATGCACTATACGTACACCCACGAGCATTTAGTCGTGCAAATCGGCAAACAAGTAAGCCAATAAATTCCTACTTAAACGTATTTAATCGCCTTTCAAAATTGTTTAGATAAAAGCCATAGACGACCAAAAGAGCAGTGGTTTCGTTGATCGCAATATTATAGAAGCTTTTATGACGTTAACTCTATAAAGAGATTCGTTCCCATCATTACTTGCCCAAAGGCTCGATATATAAAACAAAACAATGCCATAGCCCCTAGAAATGGCGATTGAGTTTTACGCATCTACTTAGTTTTGATGAATTAACAAATGCATTCAGGACATTACTATATAAACATAAATATTAAGATTAACCAATAATTGCATATTGCGTTATACGAAAAAACTTTAAATTAATCTCGACGAGTACATTTTAAATTACATATCAGCGTTTCATATGTTTACAGTAATCGCTAACACATAAAGTGCATGTTCGTTCAGATTGTAAGATAGCGGGGAAACCTGTAATGACTTTGGCTTTTCATCATGCACAATTTGATTATTTACCCATTCATTTTGTAAGCATATTTTGTCAACAGCTATATTATTCGATGGGTAGTGATTTATTTGTTTGAGTTTTTCAATTACAGCATCATGATAATTTCCAAAGGAAAACTATTGCTCGTAAACGTTTTGTTTTTATTAATTACTCGCCTAACTTATGTCGACAGTGTCACATGTAAAAACAAGCGGATGCTCCTCGGGCTGAGCAGCATTGATCACGCTCATATTTCCGCTACGTGTCGAGAGCAGGTGATTCAAGTCGGAAAAACGAGTCCGCAACGGTATCAGAGTCGTAAAGCTTCTTTCTTTAAGCGATCACATCTTTTATATAATACTACGATATAAGAAAGAATTTCCCGAGTAAAAAGCACTGCATGAAAGGTCACACATGAACAAGAAGGTATTTAGTTTCAAAAAAAGCCTTCACTTTGCTCTTGAATGAATTGAATCTTTAGGTTTAAAGTAATATGGTTATTGCAAATATCTCGTCTGTACCGGTCTCGTGATCTTTCGCTGAGTAGCTTGTATCAAATTCTTGAGAATTGCTTTCCCTAATCTAACAACAATATCAGTTTGTTGCGGATTTTTTTTTTGGTAAAACAAAATCAACAAAAAAATAATGTATCTGGAAGTGAACAAAGGCTTTCATGCACTTAAAGCCCCTATACACCCCATACAAGCTAAATAGATAACTTACCATGTTATTGCTCATTGTATCATAGCAGAAACAGAATGTACAGTATTAATAATCGACATATTCACTATGAATTAATTTTGCAGTAGATTCTGAATATCGTTTTATGTTATGTTGCTAACGATACAGTTGTATAAGATCAAAATTTCTATGCCAAAGTTCATGGCCTTCAGTACAAAAATTTTATTCGTTAATGTCAACTTCAAGTAAAATATGTATGTATAATCTTGTAAAATATGTTAAAAAGAAGCATTATGTATACGACAAAATACCCTTGATAGTTTACCTGTCTTTCGATCGTTTATATATGTGTACGTATATCTGTGTAATTTTCTTCAATATCTGTCTATGCTTATTTGATGTTTGTGTTGGTTTTTTCCAAACGTTTTTTTTGTATTTGTAAATAGCCAAAGGCAAATGCTTTGCTGATTGCCAATAAACTGAAACTGCTTACAGTCTTGGACCTAGAAACACTATCTGTGGACCTATCAATCGCTAAACGAAGTGTAACAACAAACATACAGTTGATACCTTGATATTAAACAGTTCTAATTTAATAAACGTTGAAGGACAGTTACACCAAGGCCACATAAACATATACGATGATACCAACTGATATCTTATCTCCATTTTTGACGTTTGGGCAAGACGAAGTAAACAAAGGTAAACACATTTTATCAAAAAGAACTATTTATAGTTCTTACACAAGTAAAACGGTCTGTATATGAACAGAAATAGTCGCTAATAAAATTAATTATAAACACGTGTTTGTTCATTCTCTTAAAATAAAGATACAAACATGTTTTGATTGTTGACCTCTATGATATTTTCACTTATATTGACTATCGATTTCTTCAATCATATAAAACCACTCATAACAGTGTTATTATCACTAAAATGATATGAAACATTTTCAAAGACCGACTAGTATAATCATGTATATTATTTTACAGAATATCGGTTTGAACCAGTGATTGACAATTTCAGTTTAATTTATAACGGCAGACAAGACATGCATCGTGTTTTGGTTTTAAATTGAAAAATTACAGCGTTGAACGCTAAAACACTGTGGCTTGCCATAAATTCAATGTAAGGTTATGTCAAGATATTCGCATATTTTCAAGAACATTGGTTATTCATGAAAAATCTCTTAAATTCAGGTAATGCTTTGGGACAGATTGCTTAAATGTTATGTCTGTCTAACAGTCAAAATCTATTAAATTAGACAATCCATAAATCAAACAACAGAATATGTTTAGAATATATTAAAGCAGACAATTCCTTTGAGATAGAGATTGTGCCCTCCCTGGCCAGTTCTCTCCCCTGTTCAATCGTATTTAGGCAATGTAACACGGGAGGTTACTGTGCAATTGCCATCTAAAAAGCGATAACTGTTTTCGATTGACGCTACGAAAGATTATCGCCACAGTCTAAATTAAAGCGTTCAACGCTGAAAGACTGCGACTTGCCATAAATTAAGTTAAAGGTCACATCCAGATTCTTTTAAGAAAACAGTAATTTATTGAGGAAAGATGTTAACAACATTTGCATCTGTGCGTAGTTCTCTCCCTTGTAAAATGATATCGAAGGCAGG
This sequence comes from Dreissena rostriformis, assembly GCA_007657795.1. Lineage (NCBI taxonomy): Eukaryota > Metazoa > Mollusca > Bivalvia > Myida > Dreissenidae > Dreissena > Dreissena rostriformis. The sequence goes on along the minus strand of VMBQ01000998.1, from coordinate 99,531 downwards.
TAAACAGGGGAGGTTACTGTGCAATGCCATCTCAAAAGCATTATATGGTTTTGAGTTTTGGTGCTAAAGACGCAGTCCAAAAACAGGTGCAACTAGCATCAAACCAATGAGTTTTCTAAACGGTATTCAAATGCCTATCACTGTACTATATTGTTCGTAATTTTGTCATTTTTATAAATTGTTCTTACACGTTTGGTTGTTTACACCATAACAGCAGCGCTTCTAACTGACAGAAGAGAGACATATCATAAGCCTCGAGCTTTTTTCTCAATTATGTCAAATTGTATTCTACAGCCTTTATGTTAAGCAATACTGCAATTTCTACCTGCCTTGTATATTGTTCGAAAAAAGTATGTATGTTTGTATTGTATTGCGTATTTTGTACTTTCTATGATCTAAATAAATGGTGTTTAAACCAATCCAATGAGTTAACATATCGGATGTTGAATTATATAACATAATGCATACATAACCGAGTCAGAAAACCCATATATTAATAGACCATCAATTTGTCTGTTGGTGAAAAATGTTTGCTTTTCTTTTAATACAAATAACAATAATTCGATATACAGATACAAAGAAACACATAAGACTTCAATTTTCAACGTGTCTAGTGCTCCGTTGTCGCATTACAGTTGATTGGTGTAACACAATAAACACGTAACCCGCTTCAAGATCTTCCTGACACCTAAATAACAAGTATGCAACCAAAATAGCAATCTCTCACAATTCAAAGTGTGTATAACACACAGACTCGAAATAAATTCATAACCAATAAAAACAACCTCATCAGAGTAACAAATGCGCTTTGAATTCGAATCTAAACTGGATTGAAGTTACCATTAATAATGCGGTGAGCATAAATCATGGTTATCTGATCGATACGCAATGTTGTTTGGCTGGTTTACTGAACTATAGTACAACAGTAAACGAACTTCTTTTTTAGCACAACAAAATGCCTCTGTCCCGAAAACAGTCACATGCACATATTCATTTTAGACTCGCTCTGTGAAAAGTGGATTAAATGAATGTGCGTAAAGTGCCGTCCCAGATTAGACTGTGCAGTCTGCACATGCTAATTAGGGACGACACTTTCCGCTTTCATGGTATTTTGTGTTTCAATGAAGTCTCTTCTAGCGAAAATCCAGTTTAGGCGGAAAGTGTCGTGCCTCACAGGCTAACCTGGGAGTACACTTAACGCACATGTATTAAACCCGTTTTCAGAGAGCGTGGCTCATTTTTATGACGGAGGTATATTACTCAGATTATCAGATAAGATATGCGCCGAACAAAAAATATATTGTGCAATAACATGTTTTGACACTGATATCAAATTCGCTTAAGTATTTTAAATTGCACACATTCTATTCAAGTTTCAGACAAAGAATGCAATTATTCCTAACCTCGAACATAAGAAAGGTCAGGTTGAAGCATTATACCTTAGCGCGAAGTGAATTAAGTTACTACTGAACATATGAAAGAATGTACGGGACTTCTTTATCTTCTGTTTTTGTTGTCGTTGTTTTTTGTTATTATATTGACAGGCATTTTACAAAAAAAATAAATTTCGGACTAAAAGGGAGAAACAACCACTTATCCGAAACTCAACAGCAAGTAAACATGAGAATAAGTGTTAATCTTATGTTTGCCTTATTTATTTATTTTTAATTATCATTTTCACATGCTATCATGACACTATCTAGCCATTCTCGGACTATCGGCGCGCACGGTAATCGTGCAAATACAGTTCCGAAACGCATTAATATTGTCTAAAAACAGTATATAAAAATAATGCCAAAGAAAAACTGAGCATAAACATATAACTCATTTAATTCACTGCTGCTAGAGGGTACGTGTTTTTCAACATTAATTGAAAACAAACAACTTTGAGAACTTCAATAAGCCAAGTGGATGTGCATTTTTATTAGGAGAAATTAAAAGGCATTTATAAATCGTCATTTTTTCATCTTGTAGACATCATAAGAATGTTCTACTTACTATGAATAGAAAAAAATCCCTTTCCAAAGGACGATTTTTTTGTAATAAAGACTTCTTAAGTTTGGCATATTCGTTTTTGATCGTGGTTTATCGAGGTTATTCATCAGAATAATGGCGGGTGGAACTTCGAATGTGATTTATAAGTATACCTGCATACTTTGGCACTTTGGAAGAGAGGTTAACTTATTCTCAGTAACTCATTAATCAAAGCAATTGTGACATTGTTACTGTCAACGTAAATTGAACAGAGCATCTGGGACAGAAAATATCAATTCAATAAGCAGTTATACCGTATAGTCGCAATTCGCAATTTTCTGGCGCAAACGGCAAACCATTCATTTTGTATGGCGTACTGAATTGTATTAAATGAGATTGGCTTCCCTATTGCGTTTACAGACAGAAAATTGACACGTGTTAGGTATGACGACCGATCAGAAAGTTGATTTCTGCTAGCGAAGGGTGTGTTTCTTTAAAACTGAAACGTAATAGGGTTTTAACTGTTCCCTCAAAACTTTAAATCGATCGCATGGTGAACGAATTAAAACAAGACAATTGACCGTTAGTGTCAAAATAAAATTACTGTCAGTTAGTGTCCTGATATTCTGGTTCAGATACCAACCCATGTGTAGCCATTTTTTTATATAAATTTCCAGAAACGATGTACACTTTATTTTTGTTTGTAATAGGCTACTGAGTTTTCGAGTCATTCGATGATGCGTATTCACACTTTGTCCGTACTGAAGACGATATGACTTCCTTAGTGTATTCGTTGATTGACAATAATTTACTATATGTTGCATACAATGCTTCTCAGAATATTAACATTTTTTGTAGAAACACTCCAACAGTTTCATAAATTCTGGAACGCAGCCAACATTTGAATTAATGTCTGTAAAATATTAGGAAGTACATTAAAATACAATAAAATGCAGTGGTATGTGATAAGATAAATTGTAACGGGGAAAATATTGAGATTTAACAAACAGTTATAACAGCGGATTCAATCATGGTTAACCAGAATTAATAATACCATCAGACATGGGCGGTATAATATGGTTAATGGTCCTTTTTAGGTTGCATATAAATGATTATCCGAATGTGGGAATTGTGGAAAGCCAACACTTTTGCTGAAGCATACTGTGTTGTAAGATAAATTACCAGATGCAATATCGCAATCACAAACGATCTAATCAATTGTAAGATATTGATATTGTACAACGCATTAACAAAACGCATATTTATATACGTGTACATGCCACTTGTCTAGATCTGTCTAGATCTGGTACACAAGTACTAACGTATAGACATTACATTTATAATCAAACCAGCACTATATATCAGAAAACGATTAGTTAAATACATGTTAACTTACTGTGGTGTCCTAACGGAGTTCATAGATTAATAGTTTGTTTCTTTCCTCCACAGAAATCTGAAAAGAAAGAGCAAATAACAATAAACAATTTCTTTAAAAGTATTCATATATGCATTTCCACTATCCATCCACTGCAGGTTAATAATACTTATATAATTTAGCCTTGTCATGCGAAAATGGGTCTTATGCCAGCGTAGATCCAGACCAGCATGCTCCATTGCGCATTCCGGTCAGACGCTACCCTGTCTCTTACGCGGGAAGGGTAGCTCCTGCAGATGGCATAAGAGTCGGTTTCGCCTGACGCGACTCATATAATAACGGTGGACGTATCACAATCCGCTATACTAGTGTACGATCCGTAAAGTACGAAAATCATTTTAACAATCATTGAATAAAACAATGCTTTCAACATTGTTTTTGTTGTTTTTTTTAACCAGAGTATGAATTGGCTGGCAAGCGTTAATTATATTTACCAGAGAGTTAATACTGACGTAGTAAATACGAAAGGAATCTCAAATTGCTTTATGTGCGACACTGATGAAGTGATCGCTAAATGTCATAGGGAAGGACGTTCCAGAGAAACACGGATTCAGGAAGAAGAGGAAACCAAATATATCAACCATTGTGTGCATCCGGTAGATGCTAGAAGATGCACAAATAGATGTTTTTATCAGATATGCACGGAGAAAATGCACATGACACCCTAAAATGTTGTTGGATAAGAGGCCTATCGCATACAGTTGTTTTTATTTCTAACAGATTACGGCGGTTCAATTGCTGGTGTTGTACGAATATTTGATCGGCATTCCGAATCTATCTATAAATTTGACAGTGTACTAATCGATACATGTTAATTTCAGACGGAATATTAAAGTTAAGAGAATACGATTTTTGTTTTTTGAATAATTTATTACAGTGTCTTTTATATTTTTATCACAGGTATCGTAGACAAAACGCAGTAAAATTAATTTGTTTTACTAGTTTTTATTTTACTAAACAACATCATGAATAGTCGGGCTCAATGAATTTGCGAAACGAAAAGTAGTCCTAGTAGCCAGGAATACATGCTGAACCTGTTGAGCCTATAAAATTCCTCGATGATAGAAAAAGTAGTCCAGACACAAATATGGTTGGCAGTGCATGTTGATGGCGCTGTCATTAAAGAGAGAAACGCAATTCCTTGTATTTTTCTCTAGATGAATAAGAAGCTATTGTATCCCCTGCGAAATGATATTCATGAAATCATGAATATTTCATACTTTATAGAATTATTCATGAACTCTTCTTCATTAATTCTTCATTAAGTGAGGTTTTTCCAATTCATGAAGATATCAAGAGTATATCAAGGATCCCCAAAATTCATGAATTATTCATAAAATGTTTTAAAAAATAAATTATGAATATTTTTTGAATTTAATATTATTAAACCACCAATGAACTATTCATATTTTTTATGATTTTTTTATGAATATTTTTTTAATATAAGATTCTTAAACCACCCATTGATTATTCATAATGTTTTCAGAATAAATGAAGAACATTTTCGGAATTTAGTATTCTTAAACCACCAATTAACTATTCATAAATTATTTTATGAATGTTTTATGAATATTTTTACAATTTTAGATTCTTAAACCATCCATGAACTATTCATCAATTATTTTATGAATGTTTCAAGTCATTGAGCAGATCAGGTATTTTAGTCAGAATTAAGGAAACACAATCAAACTTGACCCTGCATTTCATAACTATATACATCCCAGGCGAAACAATGACCATGGTAGACCTTGGTTACCATGGTTTTTTATGGTTGACCATGGTATTCTATTGTCAGCCATCAAAAACCGTGGAGGAACATGATCATGAACATGGTCGGCCATGGTCACAAAAAACATGGACCATGGTCGGCAATGGTGACAATGGTTAACCATGGTCGGCAATGGTGACAAAAGACAGACCATAGTTTGCCATGGTAAATGAAAACATGGACCATGATCAGCAAAGTTACTTTTATTTTCATTTTAGTGTTCCCATGGTGTATATGCAATAATGTTAATTGTTCTTGGAAGAATTAAAAGAACAGTTTAAGAAAGTTTTAAGGACATCTTATTTCAAGAACAGTTTAAGATGATATCAAGAACACAACATGTGCATTGCTGTTTTTACAAAGGAAGAATATTGTGTGCACAGGAAGTTGAAACAGGCAAGCTGAATGAAGCTACATGGTTATGTTATATTTGGAAATGTAAGTCTTTAATAAATTACCGGCTAAACTGTACAGCCATTGGTTCCATTTCAACTTCTTTGGTACTGTGTTCACATATGTTTCCCAATTTGTGCTACATTGTATCACTCTTTTGTCTGCTTTATGAATGTTTTTGTCATCAACAGAATCAGACGCATAACCAATCATTTCATGTACATGTAACGTTTTAACTGTTCGCCAACATGCCGATGAAGTGCTAGCAATTTTAATGATTTTATTACAATGTTGAATTTTATCTTTAAGTTCTTTCAGTGATCAGACTTTATGTCTGTTGACAAGACTAATTTAGAGGTTTCACTTCATGAAAACTTCAAGAAGTAAATTTTCATAAAGTTTCAAGAAAAATTAAATGTTCATGAAGTAACTATGTTAATATAAATGCGATCAATAAATTTATTTTCTGTGCTGTATTTGATGTTTGAGTTTTTTTAGTGATCAGACTAAAATTTGTCTTTTGGCAAGGCTTAATGTAGATGTTTCACTTCATGAAAATTTCAATAATTATTTTTTTATGAAGTTTCAAGAATAATTATATTCATGAATTGTTCAACTTCATAAAGTAAATACTCCTGAACTAAAAATGAGACATTAAAATATTGAACAAAAAAATGCATGAACTCTTCATGAAGTAAAGTTTCATGAACAACTGAGCAAGAAATTCATTAATTCTTCATGAATATGAGATATGTACAGTTTCATGAATAAAACTTTAATGTTTATACATTTGCTTTTACTTATGTTTATGAATAATTCATGAATAGTAGGTGTGTAAACTTCTTGAACTCTTTATGAATTCTTCATGTGCATAAAGGATGCATGATATGATGAAGATTTGATGAATGTTCCACTTCATGAATAGTTCATGAACTCTGTTTTATGAACTTTTCAGGAATAAGTCTCATTTTGTCTTCACATGTTTCTCATGAAGTCTTCATGAAGTACCATCATGAATAGTTCATGAAGACAATGCGAATAGTTCATGAAGCATTCTTAAACATTTTGCAGGGTATGTGCCACTTTCTCTTATAAAAGCATTTGATTTAAAATGTATTAACAGAGCTCTGCCGGCATCAGAGAAAATAATCGAAAAGCACTCTATTAACAAGGTTAGACCGATCAAATTTCTCATCGCGCACAAATTTATAAAATCTATTTCATAGTTGCCTGTGGACATCCATTGTATTTTGATATACAATTTAAATATATATATAAACATTCGTTTTGAAACGATTCTGATAATGAACATACACATATCTAAATATATATATTATATAAATATAAAACTGGTTGACAAGTATCCAACAGATATTGAATAAGTGATGAAAAAAACAAGCTCCAAACAAACAGAAGACTTCCTTTCAAACATTCACATTAAAATTGAGAATTTTAAGGACAATAAAGGTTGTCACTTAAATAAAACTGCCTACTTAAAATATGTAACCGATATATCCAATTAATGTAAATAGTATGCAAGTGGTAAATGATTACAGATAAAACTATTAAAAATTTCGCCGAAGATTAACGTACTGTCCAGACAAAACTATACGAATGGTTCATATGTGAAATCTTATTATTTTTGGTAACTAGTATGTAAAGTGAATTACGAAAACAGTAATTTTGGCTGGATGAAAGAATTAAAACGCAAATGCAAAAATTCAACATACTCAAAACTAAAATCGTTCTCAGCCCATTGCAAAAGATCATCAAAATGTCTGTTTGCTTCCACTGTCTTTAATTTGAATGACTGACGTTTTAGAATGTTTCTCATGGAAATTGAGTGATTCTCTAGTGAATGAAATCATGAGTACAAATTGCTACTACTGCGATAACGGAATATCTTCTAATCAAGAAAGATAAACAAAGACATTAATTTTGATACAACAGCAAATCTTATCAACGTGATTGGGAAACCTCGCGTATATCTTTACAAATTAATTTAATATTGAATATTTTCAAAATGTTACACAATGTACCAACGTCACACTGTTAAAATATAATTTTAAAGAAAACACTCATAATTCATGTTTTATAGGCACCATCTTTTGATTCAACTTTTCATCACTTATCTATATATGACAGCCAACAGGCTAAACATGAGATCAGTTGAAACCATCTGTGGTTGGACGTTATGTATGACATCTCATTTCCCGCTGAGTGACGGAAATGCAAACGACGAACGCGATAATTATTGAAGAAAACTACGATGCCATACATGAGATAATGACGCGAGCTTACCCTATCACTAAAAAAATGAACGAATACATGAAATGAGTAACATGTGTAGTTCTGACAATAATCTCGAGATGTTAACAAAACAAGTTGAATGTGAAAATGTCTTATTGGTTACAAAATAGAGACACGTAATACATATATTGTGATGCATTGGTTTCAGAGCTTCTAATTCCAAAGCAACGTTGTATCATAGCTGAAGAAAGAAGAAGCCATAAAACTTCACTCCTGTGCGTGCAAGGTTTATAAGTTGAATGTGTCAATGCAAGTCGTACTGCCTCGAGTCCAACTATGACAAATCCGGAAGAAAACAAAATTTGGTTTTGGGCCGTTTCTAGTGCTCTCGTATCGATTGTTATTTACGGTCTACATATGTCTGTTTTCATACTTGGTTTAATAGCCCCACGTTGTTTCCCACCTGATTTATTACTTAGGCGAGCTGAAAGGATTTTAAAGACTATTCTGGTAAGCATTAAAAGGTATCAGTTCTAAGTGGTCGCTGGTCAGTCGCTTGTCGTTTTTATTGTATCTGTTGTTTGCAGAAATAATATTGATATCGTCCTTGCACTATTTCCTTTCTCATAAGACCTCAGCCTTCATTCAATTTAAAGCTCTCAGTGTACACATAAAAGTTATTTCGTCTTAAAGTGCATGACTTTTGAATGCATTTCCCTAGATAAGGAAATTATATACCAAATATGTAAACAAGCTCGTTTACAATCCCATACACGAATTTTTGATGTTTACAATTCAATACACGAATATTTGAATGATGGAACATAAATAACGCAAATAAACGTCAATTTACGAACTGAAATAATCAATATTTATATTAAGTGCACTAACACCCACATTAATACTATTAGGATGTTTGTTCAGCCTCGTCTATTACTGATTTTATGATAGAAGATGGTTTGCATAGATGAACACACAACTATATTTTAGTTTTCACTAAATAATTAAAAATATAACCTTTCTCAACCAAAGAGTGAGTCATCCATTTATTCGAATACATTCAATTTACCGTTTCGCTGAACGATATTGATTTACAAGGGGCGGACTGATTTCGGCATTCACAATTTCCAGTATTTTTATCTATGTACAATACTTTCACCCACGCGCATTTAGTCGTCCAAATCGGCAAAAAAGTCAGACATTAAGTTCCTACGTAAACGTATCAAATCACTATTCAAAGTTTGTTTGATCAAAGCTATAGACAACCACAAGATCGGTGTTTTTTTTTACCACACTTGTATAGAAGCTTATACGACGTTAACTCTATTAACCAATTCGTTTCCACCACGACTTGCGTCAAGGCTCGATATATGAACATATATAATACCATAGCCCCGAGAAATGGAGATGTCGTTGCCGTATGACCCTACTTAGTTTTGATGAATAATACATGCATTTAGGGGTTTACTTTATAAACATTAATAGTAATAATTGCATATTACGTCATACAAATAAACACTATTTAGATCTTACATAAGATTGAAATATGAACGGATTTTTTCTGTAATCGCTTATTTAAAAAGTTCATGTTCGTTCAGAGTATCAGATAGCTGGGACACATGTAATGCATTTAGCTTTCCCGATCTGATTTTACCTCGACATGCACAATTTATTTAATTACCGATGTATTATGTAATCATATTTGTCGACAGATGTATAGCTTGATGGGAAGTGATTATTTAGGTTGTGTAATAAAAGCATCAGGATCATTTTCAAAGCAAAACTATTGCTCTAAAAAGTTTGTTTTATTAATTACTCGCCTTACTATTATGTTAAATAATAAATATAAATAATATATTAATAGTTAAATATATTATTTTATATATATAAAACACTTATACATATAATATAAAGTATCGTCTATCTAGTTTCCTATATACTCGTATCAAAGAGACTCGCCTTTTCACTAAAGAAGACTATGGTCTAGGTCTTAATATGAAGAAGTGAAACTCCAGAAGCTGCAGCAGTATTGCAGTTTTATCATACACACCTCTGTGGTCCTTTATTTATGGCAAGGAACCAATTGCCAAAACGGTACAGTACGGCACAAAACGAAACAACATATACACATAGTAGAATAAAGCTTGGGTCACTAAATTAACGGTTATTTCCGACGGTGACATTGTATTGTTAAAGCAAAATTTATACGATCTTAATAATATTTTTAATACAGAAAAACACGTTGATTAATAAACAAAACTTGCACAAAATGCACACTATTGGGATAACCCCTCTTGTTTATGCAGATATGTTCATACGAAACATATATACAATTGTTGGTTATACCACACGTACGAATGAACGTGTCGGTATCGGCGTAAACTTGGTCGTTTTGAATTTTCGTTCATGCAAAGTTTTCGTTCGAAGCAAACAAAATCTGTTATAAGATAAACGTTAAATTTAAAAAAAAAAATGCCGTTTCCGCAAATTACGCTTGTAGATTTGTATTACATCTTTATTTTGAGAAAAGTGTTCCTTTATAAATAACGAAAGGTTACAATAATGAGGTCATTGTCATACTAAAAACACGTGTGAACATATTTAAAACGAACTTCATTCTTTCACATAGCAGGTTATTAAATCACTTTCAAACTGGAAGGTTGTACACAATTGTAGAAACAAACGCGATATGACCTGGTTGTGTAAAATAATAATGTGCGCTCCGTTAAACAGATTTAAGTTGACACAGACCAATGTTAAATAGCTTTGAAATTAGATTTTCTATTTCCATGTTTTGTAATTCGACATCTTCGCCTAAACAACAGTTACAACAAAATGTTATACATTAGAAATTAATTTAGATCGTTCAACACAAATGAAAAATATTTGTGACATCAGATCCGCGAAATTTATTCCAATATTTTGATCAACGGTCGGAAACATATTTTGGTAAATTTTCGTTCCCGATTTCAAAAGCAATTAGTAAAATAATCAATCAAAAACATATCCGAAAACAAGTTCAACAACCCCAAGCACTTTAACAACGAGTGGTTTAATATCTTAAATTAATCGCTACATGTGACCTTTCCTAATAACAATTAGACCGACACAAAGTCCCTATGTTAACCATCAACGTATTAAATCAGTGACGTTTTGATACATGGACGCGTCCGTTATTGCATCCAATACCAGCGTTCCAGGCAGTCAATCATGAGAAAACTTGATAAATTTCCAGATTCTCTGCTCATTAAAGGCATTTAATCAAATGATGTATTCGATACTACGCAACTACATGAAGACTACTTCCGGCGCTGTAAGCTACCTCATCAATCTTGCTGAGCCATGTAATGTCCTAAATGTGTGTGTTAATTAAGATACAATAACTCAGTTAATCAATGACAAGACGCATGGACCTGCTTAAATGATAAATTACTTAAATCAAGCCGGGAAAATTTAAAAAAAATCATTACAATCAAAACGAACATTAGTATTATCAAATATTATCAAACATAAACAAATGATTAATATTGTACTTAAGAACATGTGCAATCGAAAAGCGCACCATCCTGACAATTTAATTCATTATTGTGTAGTTAACAAAACCACCCTGTGCGATTACACATATTTCAAATAACAGTATTGCTTGACACAACACTTACGTATTCAAAGTTCAATCCAAATGGAACGAATATTTTCCAATCTCTCCGATAGCTTACAACCGTATTCCAGTTCAAAGTATCCCTGAACGCACATCTAGCATTCTCTGCTGTTGGACTTATCCTGCCGCTGATCATGCATCGGTTCACTTGAAATAACAGCTGCGAACGTCAAAATCTCAAATTCACCAAAAAGCCGATCTTACTTCGGATCCCGGGCCTAATTTTAACTAACTGGACATGGGTTTTCAACGGTGAATGCCGGACTCACTTCGGAAAGCGTTATGAATAGCGTGATAAGGAGTGTCTATTGTTGCTTATCTAGTCCGAACGGCCTAATCTTCATCCATCGTGATGGGAATGACAGTTCTTATTGTAGATAGAAAATATGTAATTACCTTTAGCCGGGGTTTTCGAATACTAATCTTTCTGAAACGCATTCTTTCTCAAAAAAAAACCCAGAAACAAAAACTAAAGTTTTAAACGTGATGATATAACAAATAATTCACTATTTATCAACAGCGATTAAAAAATTACATTTTCACGTTGAATGCGTTCAAACAAAAGCTGACATTAAACGGAGCGTTAAAGAGACGCGAAGTTCAATTGTAAAATGAGGAAATAAACACCACCCCGAATATTTCACTATACATATAAAGTCAACTACTGCTATGTCTTGAAAAAGAACGGCTGAAAGCAGATTCATAGAACATATACACAACAATTCCAACATTATCGTTGAGATTTGAGACTGTTACGTCATATTTTGAAAAAAAAGTTCAAATGTTTATGGACCGCGCTCTGTGAAAAGGGGGTTTAATGCACAGGCTTATCTGGGACGCCTCTCTACGCACATGCATTAAGACCGTTTTCTCAAAGCGCGACTTATATATTTTACTCGTATTTCTGCAGAACGGAATATACCGTCTATGGTAAACAATCTATGTTGGTTCAGTTTTTCATAAATAGTATCGTGCAGTTAATAAAATGAAGAAGGCTATTTTCTGATATTAAGTATCTAACCATTTAAACATATTTTATTTGTACTAGAACCCCATTAAATGCGTGTACGTTCAAACAAGTTCGTTAACATTTACACCGACGCAATATTGTCAAACTATGTTCGAAACATGTATACGCGACTCATTGCACACAATGACCAATGATGGAATGTGTATTCGTTATCTAAAAACATGTTTTAAGCAGCAGGGTAAAAATGCAAAATCGTTGATGCTGTCTTTACAGTCTATCAGAGCCCAGACATGGTTATTAATTACAAAACGTAACATTTACGTTAAACAAGGTGTGCATATGAACGAACGTTAATTAAGTTTTGTTGAATACGGCTTGAAATAGCGGCGGACACCTTTACTGATGAGACAACTAGACGTTTATGTAAAACATGTTAAAAAAAATAAACAAACATACGTTCAATTAATCTCCTTATACATAGAATTTAGATGTAAATAATGTTTATATAAATAGTATATGACTCTACGGTTATGTATGTAAACGTATAATTGCATTACTGTATGTATGTTGTATGTATGTAAATCACTGAAAAGTGGAAATACATATTATATACAATTATATATTATAACACAATATGAATGATTGACTTCCATGTGCGACTATATTAATATACAATTTTGTTATAAACGGATCCGGCTTCCTTTACAACAGTTCTGATTAAAATTCGTATTGACTGTATTGCTGTTAAACAGAGGATGGTCAATTCATCTCAGACACTAAAATCATGATTGATTCATAAAAACTGCAATATGCAGCGTCCCACCACCAAATTTAATATGAGTTCAATTCTTTTTCATCTCCCCTCAGACGTTGTTTCTCATTTATCCTTTATTTATCTGCCAAATTTCCGGACATTTGACATCTGTACAAACATAACTGCATATCAACGTCTAAGGGCTGCGGAATACATTATCAAAATATATGTCTTTTTTTCGAATCGAAGACTCCAAATGCAACGCAAGGAAATGTAAATATGATATAATCTTTTTTACAAAAGACGGTTTGTATTTTTGTAATCGTCTGATACTGATGTCTTTCTACCTTATTATAATCGTAAACAAATAGTGTATGCATTGAAATAACAATGCATGTGTATGTTTACATTTAAATTAATAAAACTACTTACACTTTGGGCTCATATATATTCTACACAAGGAAGGACATGTAATATGCCTGATTGTGTTTGTTATCCAACTTTCGTTTTAAAACAATCACTTCCAATATTGCATCATCTCAAAAGTGTATACAAAACTGTATCGCTAAGATGAATTTATTTAAATTATGCGTCGTGAACTAAACAGATAACAACATGATGAGTTGTGGACTGCTTTTATACCAATATACTTATCATTTCAACCACGTCAGATACTTGACGATGCTGGAACACGAATTATCTTATGTGAAGAGTTGACTTGTTGCCGACCGATAAAATAGCAATATAAAAGATAAATGTCCCAAGATTAACAGTCTCAAGTTGTAGTGACACGATATCAAGTAGGCAACTTTTGGATGACCATGTGTTTAAGCATGTACGTGTACTTTGTATTATTAATCCGCTTAGATCATCACAGGGAAGTCCCAGTTTCAATTTTACAAGCGCACTGAAACATCTTAGTCATTTTTTCAAACTAACTCCTTATTCACAACCATGTTATATGCCTATTGTACTAATATATTGTATTATTATATTCTAGAGGTATTTCTGACGTTTTGTTTTAGAATACACTTCCGTACTGGTCATTTTTATCTAAAAAGTGTATCCGACATCATGGGCTTATATTGCAAAACAAGATCGGATATGTTTTAACAATCCAATTTTAGGTGTTAAATCGATAAATTAGTTGGCCAAAACAAATATATCGTTCTTTACTTCGTTTTAATCTTAAAGAAGCGAAAACTATAAATAAACTTTTGAATAAACTTTTGTTTAAACGTAACAATATCAATACATTCCATAATCGTTCAGACCATTGCGAAGATATTAATAACTAACATGTATCGAATTGAATGTTGATGTTCACGACTTACTGATATTCAAAGACTGGTATCTATAACGGTGAATCCAAAACCGGCCTCATCTGTTAAATTATTAATTTCAATGTCACATATGACAGATATTGGACATGTGAGTACACACAAATTTGAGGCAACACACACTCATAAGGCAATTGCAAAGTTAATAATTAATAACCTCTCGTATCTGAATTTGACAGAATTATGACTGGACGATTGGTTTTCAGCACATAGCTTGATAGAGGGCAAAAATCGGTGAACAGCATTAGAAATATCAGCGAACGCTGTAATTCATTATCTGCCAAGGTACTTTGCAAAAAATTTAATCAAACGAGTGGTTCCCAGCGCATATGGTATGACACCGCCAGACGGCCACGGGGCAGCATTTGATAAAGCCTTAAGTGACAAAACTTCCCGCAATTTAAAACGAGCGCTATTTTCCAGGCTAGAACTCAGGGTAGTGTAGTGTACAAACTAGTAGGGAAACGTAAATAATTGAGTGAATATCTAGTGAAGGAAATCATGAGTTCGAATTGCTACTACTGCGAAAACCCTATATATGCTAATCAGGAAAGATAAACAATGACATATTATTTTTGATACAACAGTAAAACTTATTAACGTGCATTTTGAAACCACGAATCTTTCTTCACAAATTAATTTAATATTGAATATTTACAAAAAAATACAATAAACCATATTCACACTGTTATTATATAAGTTTTAAGAACGCCAGTATATAGCTGAGTAACGGACATCCAAACGACAAATGCCGTAATTATGGAAGAAAAGTACGATCTCATGCATGCGATAGTCACGTGAGCGTACACTTTTTCTATAATAATAAAAAAATACTTGAAATGAGTCGCAGGTGTAGTTCTGACAATTATCTCGAAATGTTTACAAAACAAGTTGAATGTAAAAGGGTCATATTGGTAACAAAATAGAGAAACGTAATACATATATCGTGATGCATATTCCTCTGAGCATCTTATTCCAAAGCATCGTTGTATCATAGCTGAAGAAAGAAGAAGCCATAAAACTTCACTTCTGAGCGTGCAAGATTTATCCGTCAAAAGAGTGAATGGAAGTCGTACTGCCTCGGGCCTAACTATGACAAATCCAGAAAAAAAAATGGTTTTGTGCCGTTTCTAGTGCTCTCGTTTCGATTGTTATTAACGGACTACATGTGTCTGTTTTCGTACTTGTTTTAATAGCCCCACGTTGTTTCCCACTAGATTTTTTACTTAGGTAAGCTAAAAGTATTTTAAAGGGACTGTAAACCACGAATGACGAAAAAAGAAAAGTTCTAAAATACCAGTTTCTTTTTTCGTCATTCGTGGTTTACAGTCCCTTTTAAGACTATTCTTGTAAGAATTAAAATGTATTCGTTCTAAATGGTCGCTGGTAAGTGGCTTGTCGTTTTTATTGTATCTATTGTTTTCAAAAATAATTATCGATATCTTCTTTAAACTATTTCCATTGATATCTTCCTTAAACTACATCCATTCTTAAAAGACCCCAGCCTTCATTCAATTCAAAGCTCTAAGTGTACACATAACAGTTATTTCTTCTTAAAGGGCATGATTGTTGAATGCATTTCCCCCAATAACTGTGGTTTACAAATAAAAACATAACTCAATTTAAGAACAAAGGTTACTTTGGCCCAAACGCGACATAATTATCTCGTTATATCTACATTTACTCGATTGACATATGTTTTAAAACAAATAACACATACTAATTATATAGATAAGTTTATGCATACAAATAAATACGAAAGGACATTATTTACAGAATTTGTTAAAAAGCTCGTTAACAATTCAATACACGAATATTTGAATGATTGAACATGTTTAATGCAAACATACGTCAATATACGAACTGGAATAATCAAGATTTTAATTAACTTCATTAACACGCACATTCGTACAGCTTCGCCTATTATCGGTTACAAGCCACAAATGTGTTAAACTTCCTGAATAAAACACAGTTTTAAAACAGTTAATACGTTTCTAAAATCATACAGGATTGACATGCTTGTGTTTATAATAAATGCTCTATTTGTACAAAGGACGTGCGATTAAACTAAGCCTTTAACGAAATGCTGAAATGCGTACGAGTTACGTATAGAAAGGTATAAATGCTTAACTGTGTAAGAAAGTATGCAATGCACACACTAACTTGATATCAAAAGGCGTTTCAGTATTTCAGTTGTGAACTTGATAGGAATATTTTAAGGAATTATTGTACACGAATCGCTATTTAGTTTTTTTTATTTATTTTTTAGTGATGAAATATGTCTACTTCCATTTACATTTACTGAATGTGGGCTGCCACATTGCCCTATTTCTCCGGGTCTGTATTTCACATGGAAGGGACGCCTTTGTCTTGATTGTAATAGTACCCATGTGAGCACAACGTAGTGCCTTGGCAAAATTCCGTTGTGGTGTTGCACCTCTTCGAATAGAAACAGGTCGGTATGAAGGTGTACCAGAAAATGAACGATACTGTTTTATCTGTAAGACGTGTGTCGAAAGTGAAGAACATGCCCTAATGAAGTGTCCGCTATATGAAAATATAAGATCCAATTTAACAGAAAGTGCTCTTTTGGTAAACCCAAATTTCAACGATTTAAACCCAAGAGAGAAAATGAACTTCTTGCTTACAGATGACCGCATCATTAAACCCTGTGCCAGAGCCTGTCATGACATTGTAATGAAGCGACGCAACCACATGTATATATAACCCATTTAATGTATACGCATAGTCAAATAATAATATACTTTGTACTTCATAAGAACAAAACTGTTTATAATGTACAAATTGAAATTTCCTCTTACTGTATTGTTTGATGATATATATTTTTATTTATTTTAAGAAAACTAATAGTTTTAAACCAAATTTCCATCGGGATCTTTTTTATATTTCTAACAGTTGTAATTTTTATTTATTTTAAGAAAATATATCACTTTAAATCGAATTTCCGTAAGAATCTGTTTTTATATTACTAACAGATATGAAAGATTCTATAATGTATATTATTGTTGAACATTTTTAGAATTTTGATAGCCATCGTCTCTCGTAACTCTTTTAGAGTGGTTTTGTACATATATATATAATGATTTTGTACTGCCTTACTGTGTTTTATGTACAAAAGTGAGACGTAAATAAAAAAGCGATCGGGAAGGAAACAATCGGAAACAATAGAACACTCCAGTGCGGTTACGAACCATATAGCTAGGCACAACCATGTCATTGACTGGAAGGGGGTGAAAGTGATGGATAGGGAAAACAACACCGCACTCAGAAAACTTAGGGAATCGGTAGCGATAGCGAAGGAGATACGGTTGATGAACAGGGACGAGGGGGGCTACCAACTGAGCCCCATCTACAGGCCTTTGTTTACTGCTGGTAACCAGTCCGGCAGTAAGCCCGCCCTGTGACGTTCACTTCCCGCGAAGTCACAGTCTGATGAAGATTCACCAATGGTGGATCGAAACTGTCACGGTATGTGAAATAAACTCTTGGAATGTAAATATAAACTGTTAAATAATTACCAAAAACATTCATGATGAATTTCTTTCGAGTAAATAAACTATTCTGTCTGTCTGTCTACACCAACCCGAATAGCCATAATGAGATTGCTGCTATAGTAATATAACATGCTACACAGTTTTGTCCCGATCCATTGACAAAAGGGGTAATCTGTGTCCTTAATGCACAAGATTTGCTGAAAAAATAGTTATTTTAATCGGTAGTTTAATCAAAAACAAGAGATGTTTTAAAACATGTATGATACATTTATATTAACTATGATTAATATGATAATATGTTTATGTCTGAAAGTACTTAGCTACATACAATTAATTTCTAGTAGAAGAAACATTTTATTTAAAAACATAAACACGTCTGCCATATATCACTTATTCAATTAAGATAACGTTCCGAATATGATATGTTTATAATTAAGTATAATTTGAAAACGACGTGTATGAATTATAAAACAGTATTATATTACTTCTTTCAACCCTTGATGCACACGTTTACGTTGGCAATACATACACACCCGTGAACTTCCAGCTATTTCTCAGTTGGAAACCATTAAGTACTGCTAACAGTGAGTTGATCTGGCAACGCCTTTCGTAACAGTGGTGACATTTTAAAAAATATTTATGATACCAGATGGTTTATGTAGCACAACAACAAACTAAATGTTAGTTTGTTTTCACTCTCTATTTAAAAAGTACAATCTTCCTCAACCAAAGAGTAATTCATCATTTTTTATTCGAATAATTCCATTTATCGTTCATCAGAATTATGGTATTGATTTGATTGCAAATAAACTGTCATTTCATCATACAAAATGTCCTGTATGTTTTCTATGCACTATAAGTACACCCACGAGCATTTAAGTAAGCCAATCAATTCCTACTAAAACGTATTGAATCGCCTTTCAAAATATTTTAGATAAAAGCCATAGGCGACGAAAAGAGCAGTGGTTTTCGTTGATCGCCATATTATAGAAGCTTTTATGACGTTAATTCTATACACAGATTCGTTCCCATAATTACTTGCCCAAAGGTTGGATATATAAAACAAAACAATGCCATAGCCCCTAGAAATGGCGAGTTAATTTTGATGAATTAACAAATGCATTTAGGACCTTACTTTATAAACATAAATACATAGATTAAACAATAATTGCATATTGCGTTATACGACAAAAAAAATCAAATCAATCTCGACGAGTATATTTTAAATTACATATCAGCGTTTCATGTTTTTACAGTAATTGCTTACACATAAAGGCATGTCCTTTCAAATTGCAAGATAGCGGGGAACCCTGTAATGACTTTGGCTTTTCATCATGCACAATTTGATTATTTACCCATTCATGATGAAAGCATAGTTTGTTGCCAGCTATATTGCCCGATGGGTAGTGATTTATTTCTTTGAGTTTGTTTTAATTACAGCATCATGATCATTTCCAAAGCAAAAGTATTGCTCTAAAATGTTGTTTTTTTATTAATTACTCGCCTTACTTATGTCGACAGTGTCACATGCAATAACAAGCGGATGCTCCTCGGGCTGAGTCGCGGATATCACGCTTATATTTCCGCTACGTGTCCAGAGCAGGTGATTCAAGTCGGAAGAACGAATCCGCAGCGATATCAGAATCGCAACGTTGCGTTCTCATCTTTTATTTAATACTACGATACAAGACAAAATTCCCCGAGTAAAAAGCAGCGCACGAAAGGTCACACATGAAACAGAAGGTATTTAGTTTCAAAGAAAGCCTTCACTTGTACTTTAATGAATTGAATATTCAGGTTTAAAGTACTATGATTATTGCAAATATCTCGTATAATTCTGGCCTCGTGAATCTTTCGCTAATTAGATAGTTTATATCAAAATATTGAAAATTGTTTGCTCTTATCTAACAAGAATATCAGTTTGTTGCGGTATTATTTTCGAAAAGAAAAAACATCAACAAAAAAATAATGTATCTGGATGTGAACACAGGTTTACGTGCACTTAATGCCCCCATACATCCTATAAAAGCTTAAATAATAACTTACTATAGTATTGCTATCTGCATCATAGAAGACACAGACTGTACGGTAAAACTTATCGAGATGTTCATTAAGAATTAATTTCGCAAACAGTCTTAAACCTAGAAACAATATCTGTAGACCTATCAATCAATCAACGAAGCGTAACAATAAACATACACTTCATACCTTGATATTAAACAGTTCTTAACGTTGAAGGTCAGTAACACCAAGGCCACATAAACATATACTATGATACCAACTGATATCTCCGTTTTTGACGTTTGGGTAAGACGAAGTAGTCAAAGGTTAACACATTTTTATAAAAAAAAAAAAAATTATTTATATTTCTTACACCATTACATAAACAGACCAATGAAAAGAAATAGTCCCTTATACAAGTTATTATTAACACGTGTTTGTTCATCCTCTTAAAGAAAAGATACAAGCATGTTTTTATTGATGACTTCTATGATATTTTCACTTATCTTGACTACATCGATTTCTTTTATCATATAAAAGCACTCATAACAATGTTATTATAACTAAATTGAGGTTATTTTTTTTAAGATCGATTAGTATAATCATGTAGCTCATTTATCAGAATATCAGTTTAAACGAGTGATTGACCATTTCAGTTTAATTTATTGAAACTGAGATAACGGCAGAAAAGACATACATCTTGTTTTTGTTTTAAATTTAAAAATTAAAGCGTTGAACGCTGAAACTCTGTGGCTTGCCCTAAATTATTTTAAGATTATGTCAAGATTTTCAAGAAAATTGGTTATTCATGAAAAATCTCTTAAATTCAGGTAATTCTTGTGACAAATTGCTTCAATGTAATGTCTTATCTAATAGTCAAAATCTATTAAATTAGACAACCCATAAAACAAACAACAGAATATGTATATAATATACATGTATTAAAGCAGACCATTCCTTTGAGATCAAGAGTGTTGCCTCCGTAGCCAGTTCTCTCCCCTGTTCAATGGTATTTAGGCAATGGAACACGGGAGGTCACTGTGCAATTGCCATCTAAAAAGCGATAACTGTTTTCGATTTGCGGTACTAAAGATTCCGGTTATTGCCACAGTCTAAATTAAAGCGTTCAACGCTGAAAGACTGCGACTTGCCATAAATTAAGTAAAAGGTCACGTCAAGAACCTTTTAAGAAAACAGTAATTTATTAACGAAAGATGTTCTCTCCCTTGTAAAATGATATCGAAGGCAGTATAACAAGGGAGGTTACTGTACAATGCCATCTCACAAGCATTATATAGTTTTGAGTTGTGATGCTAAAGACGAAGTCTTAAACAGGTGCAACTAGCATCAAACCAATGAGTTATCATATCGGATGTTGAAGTATTTAACATAATGCATACATAACAGAGTCAGAAAACCCTTGCAATTATAGTTCATCAATTTGTCTGTTGGTGTTAATGTTTGCTTTACTTTTAATACGAATGACAACAATTAGATAGACAGGTAAAAAAGAAACACGTAAAACTACAATTGTTAACGTTTTGAGTGCTCCGTACTACAGTTGATTGAGGTAAGAAATAAACACGTAAACCGCTTCAAAGTCTTCGTTAAACCTAACTAACATGTATGCCACCAAAATAGCACTCTCTCACAATTCAAGGTGTGTAGAGAAGTTAAACATATGTATATTAAAACGTTGTTTGGGGTAGCGTTGATGTTATCGGTAAATAATCATTCACAATCTCATCGGTTGTCTAACACACAGACTCAAAATAAATTCCTTCGCATTCAAAACAAGCTTCATCAGAGTAACAGATGCGCGTAGAATTCTAAAGGTGATCATAAATCATGATTATCTGTTTGATACGCCATGGTGTTTGGCTGGTTTACAGAACTATAGTACAACAGTAAACGAATTACATGCCTCTGTCCCGAAGACAGTCACATGCATTCATTTAAGACTCGCTCTGTGAAAAGGGTTTTAATGCATGTGCGTAAAGTGTCGTCCCAGAATAGCCTGTGCAGTCCGCACAGGCTAATTAGGGACGACACTTTCCGCGTTCATGGTATTTTGTGTTTGAATGAAGTCTCCTCTTAGCAAAAATCCATTTAAGTGTCTTTGTGTCGTCACTTAACGCAACTGAATTAAACCCCATTTCACAGAGCGAGGCTCATTTTTATGACGGAGGCTTATCTCTTTTTCTTTTTTTTTTTCGTTTTTGTTTTGTAATTATATTGACAGTCATTATAAAAAAAAAACACTAAAATTTCGGAACTAAATGGGAACAACAATCACTTAAGCCGAACCTGAACAGCAAGAAAATTAAGAGAATAAGTGTCAATATTATGTTTGCCTTATTTATTTATTTTTAATTATCATTTTCACATGCTATCATGACACTATCTAGCCATTGAAGGGCAATTATACATCGTCATTCTTTCATCTTGTAGACATCATAAGTATGTTCTACTCATTATTAATAGAGAAAAAAACTTTCCAGAGGACAACTTTTTTAACAAAGACTTCTGATGTTTTGCATATTCGTTTCTTATCGTGTTTCCTCATGGTTATTCACCAGATTAATGGCGGCTGGAACTTCCAATATGATTTATAATTATACCTGCATACGTTGGGACTTTATGATAGAGGTTAATTTGTTCTAAGTAACTCATTAATCGAAGAAAACGTGACATTGTTTTTGTCAACGTTATTGAAAAGAGCATCTTCGACTGAATATATCAATTCAATAAGCAGTTATACCGTATAGTCGCAATTCGCAATTTTCTGGCACAAACGGCAAACCATCCATCTTGTTTGGCGTACTGAATTGTATTAAATGAGATTGGCTTCCCTATTGCGTTTACAGACAGAAAATTGACACGTGTTAGGTATGACGACCGATCAGAAAGTTGATTTCTCCTTGCAAAGGGTGTGTTTCTTTAACACTGAAACGTAATAGGGTTTTAACTGTTCCCTCAAAACTTAAAATCGATCGCATTGTAAACGAATTAAATCAAAACAACTGACTGTTAGTCTCAAAATAAAATTACTGTCATTAAGTGTCCTGATATTCTGGTTCAGATACCAACCCATGTGTTACCATTTTTTATACATTTCCAGAAATGATTCACACTACATGTTTTGTTCGTAATAGGCTACTGAGTTTTCGAGTCATTGCATGATGCGTATTCACACTTTTTCCGTACTGAAGACGGAATGACTTCCTTATTTTCCGTAGGTTAACAGAAGGTAAATGATAGGTCATCGATGTACTGGGATTCCATGATTGCTTTTAAATTGTGTGATATAAACATTAATGTGTCACCGATCTAGTAATGCTAATTTGTAGATAGTCAGGACGAGGTCGAAGCCATTTACACAAAGTAAATATCTGATGATAATCGAATATCGCATTGTGTTAACACGTCAATGTCATATCCATACTCATATTAATGGAATTACCGGTATACACCCTTGCTCTAAACACACACGCGTGCATAATTCATTGCTGCGATTGCGATCCGGAAAGTTCGATAGTTTATTGCTGATTGATTTTTGGATAATTGTGTCAATGGTTAAATGCTTGAATTATCTAATACAGTCACACAAAACAGATCTTGGAATGTGAACATATCATAGGGTATATACTATCACCATGTTATCGTCAGATATAATTTACTAGATGTTGTATACAATGCTCCTCTGAATATTAACATTTTATATAGAAATACTCCAACAGTTTCATAAATTCAGGAACGAAGCCAACATTTGAATTAATGTCTGCAAAATATCGGGAAGTACATTAAAATGCAATAAATTGCAATGGTATGTGATAAGATTAATATACCGGGGAAATTATTGAGATTTAACAAACAGTTATAACAGCGGATTCAACCATGGTTAACCAGAATTAATTACACCATTAGACATGGGCGGTATAATATTGTTAATGGTCTATAACCATAAGCATCGTTTTATTCAGAACATGAAGCCTGGTGCTATAAGCACCACGTGTGATATGTTTAACAAAAAAGAAAAAATAATATTACAATATAATTAATATGCTACATTTGTAGGTTGCATATCCATGATTATCCAAACGTGGGAATTGTGGAAAGTCAACATTATTGCTGAAACATACTGTGTTGTAAGATAAACTACTAGAGGCAATATCGTAATCACAAACGATATAATCAATTGTGGTATAATGATATTGTACCAGCCATTGACACAACGCATATTTATATACGTGTACGTACCAGTTGTCTAGATCTGGTACACAAGTACTAACGTATAAACATTACATTTAAAAACAAACCCACACTAAATATCAGTAAACGATTAGTTAAACACATGTTAACTTACCTTGGTACCAAAACGGAGTTCATATATTAATAGTATGTTTCTTTCCCCCACAGAAATCCAAAAAGAAAGAGCAAATGACAATAAACAATTTCTTAAAAAGTATTCATATATGCATTTCTACCATCCACCCACTGCAGATTAATTAGACTTATACAATTTAGCCGTGTCATGCGAAAATGGGTATTATGCCATATGTGGTCAGCGTAGATCCAGACCAGCATGCTCAATTGCGCATTCCGGTCAGACGCGTTCTTGTCTCTTACGCGGGAAGCTCCTGCAAATGGCATAAGACTCGGTTTCGCATGACGCGACTCATGTAATAACGATGGACGTATCACAATCCGCTATAATATTGTACGAT
Source organism: Dreissena rostriformis (assembly GCA_007657795.1). Lineage (NCBI taxonomy): Eukaryota > Metazoa > Mollusca > Bivalvia > Myida > Dreissenidae > Dreissena > Dreissena rostriformis. The sequence goes on along the minus strand of VMBQ01000998.1, from coordinate 74,746 downwards.
CCGTTCTAAAATCGTTTTAACAATCATTGAGTAAAACAATGCTTTTAACCTTGTTTTTTTAATCAGAGTATGGATTGGCTGGCAAGCGTTAATTATATTTTCCAGGGGGTTAATAATGATTTAGCAAATACGAAAAGAATCTCAAATTGCTTTATGTGCGACACTGATGAAGTGATCGCTTAATGTCATAGGGAAAGACCCAACGTTACAGAGAAACACGGATTTCGGAAGAAAAGGAAACCAAATATATCAACCATTGTGTGTATCCGTTAGATGCTAGAAGATGCACAAATAGATGTTTTTTATCAGATATGCACGTAGAAAATGCACATGAAACCCTAAAATGTTGTTGGATAAGAAGCCTATCGCCTACAGTTGTTTTTATTTCTAACAGATTTCGGCAGTTCAATGGCTGGTGTTGTACGAATATTTGATATGCATTTCGAATGCATCTATACATTTGAAAAAGCACTAATTGATACATTTTAATCTAAGACGGAATATTAAAGTAAAGAGAATACGAAATTTGTTTCTTGAATAATTTATTACAGTGTCTTTTATATTTTTGTCACAGGTATCGTAGACAAAACGAAGAATCTTTAGATACTAACACAGATAAAAAAAACTAAGGAAACGCATTTGTACGTAACTTCAACAATTGTTCATTATATTTCACACGATACAAGTTTAAGTTTAATCACTTACATAATGTGACTTTTGATTGTATAGTGTGTTTTTTTTACATCAGTGAAAATAATCGAAAATCACCCTGTAAACAAGGTTAGACCGGTCAAATTTCTCATCGTGTACACATTTACAAAATCTATTTCATAGTTGCCTGTGAACAACCATTGTATTTTGATATACAATGTAAATATATATGTATATACATTTATATTGAAACCATTCTGATAATAAACAAACACATATCTCAATATATATATATTAATATAAAACTTGTTGACAAGTATCCAACTGACATTAAATAAGTAATGAAAAAAAGCTCCAAACAAACAGAAGACTTATATAAATAGGCTATTAAGGGCTTAAATAAATGTTTTAAGTTTCCATTTCAAACATTCACATTAAAGTTTAGATGTTAAGAACAATAAAGGTTGTCACTTAAACCAAACTGCCTAACTTAAAATATTAAATTTAAATAGATTAACCGATATATAAATTTAATGTAAAATGTATGCAAGTGGTGAATGATTACAGATAAAACTATTAAAAATTTCGCCGAAGATTAACGTACTGTCCAGACAAAACTATACGAATGGTTCATATGTGAAATCTTAATATATTTGGTAAATATTATGTAAAGCGAATAACAGTGATTTCGGTTGGGTGAAATAATTAAATCGCATATGCAAAATTCAACATACTCAAAACTGAAATCGTACTCAACCCAACGCGATAGATCATCAACATGTCTGTTTGCTTCCGGTGTCTTTAATTTGAATGACTGACGTTTTAGAATGTTTCTCATGGAAATATTGTCAAACTAACTGCATTCGTGTTTAAACAGTGTGACAATTTAGTTGCCGTGGTTTCAACAAGGAAGATCATTAGATATACACGTCAACAGTATCTCTCACCGAAAATAGTTATGTGTTTTGTGCAGTTATAACATAAATAACAATCATTACCAGTATTATTAATTAAATCGCGTGTTCTTTTTCGTCTCGATTCATTTTGTAAAACATAATAATTGTAATTTGAAATGAAAAACTATATAATGTTTTGATCGTGCTTGATTTATTAATTGCTCTAAATATGTTATTTACATGTACAACATCTATTGACGCGGTCTTCGAAACAGCTATTTCTTGTGCAATAAGTTCAGTAAAGTGTTTGTAAAGGTGTGCATTTGTTTACCGTTAAATTGTTTTACGTTAGACTCACCTTTACACTTAAACTGCTGTATTTCCACTTTTACACAATTTAGTTAAGTATCACCGTGTTAATCATCCGTTGACTTATCACACACCTCTTGAAAACCGCATACTTTGTAGTTGCTTTGGCTAACGCATAATCTTCCTTATACGTTATAAATTGTAAAATGGCATTTGACTTATCCCTTCTAGCACCTTCTAAAAACAGCCATGGCGTTCACTTGTTAGTTTGTCTCGGCTGACGTTCTTCTTTATTTGTCAAATTACGCGAAACAAGGAAGCAAGTTGATACTTTCATATTATGGAGCAGGAAGTGTTAGAAACTGCAGCTGTATTGCTGTAGCAATTTTACTGACTACTACTGTGACATCTCAAATGTTTACGATATATATTGGCCATAGCAAAGAATGCTTTTCCGACTCAATCAATTAGATTTTTGCATGGTTAATGTTCCATTTTTGAATGACAACATTCCTAAGAGACAAATACTTTCCAATTAGTTCACTATGCGAATTATTCAACTTACCTAACCTTTTACTTAGTTATACATTTAAAAAAACAAGCATATTTTTCACGAACTACTCAAAACTTTAACAAGGATTTTCCAAAAATACAATTAATTGATTTCAAAATATAATGTTAGCTTAAAAAATCGCTATTGGTTACGGAATTTCTTATTCGTTATTTCATAGTGACGTTTCAAAACGGTTATGTAAATGTAGGTATGCCATATTGTTGTTAAAGAAAGTTATTTATCAAAAGAATATCAATCGGCTATGCTTAATTATACTCGTCTATTTTTTTTTTCGTAGAAAAAAACATCGAACAGCCTTTACTTCTTCTATTATTTTTTTTTCATGTTTATTTTTTCCAGATAAGGTCATTTAACATGAATAATAATGCAACAGTATATCTGAAATATATGTGACTTGTCTATATCTATTATCTATATATATTATTTATTATCTTATATCTCTAATACATTGATTCTGGTTTTGCGAACAGGGTGAAAAACAGCGGTCAGCGGATCAATAAAATGAAAATGTTTTGTCAATTTATTATTATAATGGTAACGGACATGTTATATTTAAATGTTTTTCAGCAAATGCTGTATACTTCCATGGTTTTATCAGACACATTGCGTCATTTTGTATATCGCTGTCAGACTTCTGTTTATATCTTAGGCCATTTTGTAGCATACAACGTCATCATGTGTTGATGACGTCATTTACAGTATTCAGATGAAAGCACTTGTATGTTGTACAATATTGGCCATCATTTTCATTTCAATTTTCTAACGCGTTCGTTCTTATTACTCGCGCCGCAGTACGAAAATTACGAAACAAAGTGAATACAGTAACCACGCGTTTTCTTTGTGTTAAAACAGACAATTGCCTTCCAAAATTGATATTGTGACCTTCAATTTGATTTTGAACTTGACCTTGACCTAAAAATATGACAATTAAAAATGATAAAATGTGTTGATCTTATGTCAATTAGTTACAGGAGTATTAATGTTTCCATTCTCAATCATAGTTTTCGAGGAGTCAAATTTACGATTTTCCTCTATTTCTACATAGTTGATGGCGGCCATCTTGGAAGCCATTCTGGCTGTTACCTTGGTAACCAGATATTGCTTTACTTCCAGCAGAGACACAAGTTAAACTTGTACTCTACTACCGTAAAGAAGATTATATCAGAATGCACCATATACTCTTGCAAACGTAACTTCTTTCTGGTAAAATGGGTAATTTTCTTCAAAATTTGACCTTTGACCATTAATATGACCTTGACCTTGACTTCAAGTATGTCAAAGACAGGTGATAAATTTTGGCTAATCTAATGCCAATAAGTTACAAGAGTATTTATAATACTTTTACCAATCATACCTGTCACAAAGTGATATTTCTGATTTTACCCCTGATCTTAACTTACGGCGGCCATCTTGGACGCCATCTTGGATTCTGAGGTTTCCCGGATGGGAATTTTCGGGAACTTTTTGAATTCAGAATCTACAAGCTATAACCTTTCAGAAAATGTAAGTTTCAAATCTGTTCTAATTGTGTCCGGGTTAAGACTGATTTTAGGTTCCACAGCCTGTACTAATTGTAAACCACTCAGTCTGAACAATGTATTTGTTTCAGAAAATAGAAGGTTACTAATTAAACGAATTGAAGTATCGTCTATCTAGTTTCTTTTATACTCGTATCGAAGAGAGTCGCCTTTTCACTTAAGAACACTGTGGTCTAGGTCTAAACACTAAATTAACGGTAATTCCCGACGGTTATATTGTATTGTTAAAGCAAGTTTATACGATCCTTATAATATTTAAAATACAGAAAAACACGTTGATTAATAAAAAATAAAAAAAATACAATTCCAGAAGAAGTAGTACCCGGAAAAATCAACCATTTAATAGTTGTATACACTTTCAAATATATTTTTGTTGAACAGTGAAAAACATACATGCACACTATTGGGATATCCTCACTTGTGTGTGTAGATTTGTTCATACGACACATAGATACAATTGTTCGTTATACCAAACATACGAGTTGACGTGTCGGTATCGCCGTAAACTTGGTCGTTTTGAATTTTCGTTCATGCAAGGTGTTCGTTCGACGCAAAAAACAATCCGTAATAAGATAAACGTTAAATTTTAAAATGCTGTGTCCGAAAAAATACGCGCGTACATTTTTATTACAAAAATGAGATTTTTATGACATGTATGTATAACATATTTTCCATTTGACATGAGACAAGTGTTCCTTTATAAGTAAATGAATGTTACAATAATGAGGTCATTGTCATACTAAAAACCAGTTTAAACATATTTATAACGAACTGCATTCTTTCACTAAGCAGGTTATTAAATTATTTTAAAACCGGAAGGTTGTAAACAATTGTAGAAACAAACGCGATAATACCTGGTTGTTTAAAATGATAATGTGCGCTACGTTACATAGATTTACGTTGAAACAGACCAATGTTAAATAGCTTTGAAAGTGGTTGTTTAAAATGATGATGTGCGCTACGTTACATAGATTTACGTTAAAACAGACCAATGTTAAATAGCTTTGAAAGTGGATGTTCTATTCCTCTGTTTTGTATTGTCTTCGCCTCAACAATATTAACAACAAAATGTTATCCAAAAATGGAACACATAAACAATTAATTAAGAGTGTTCAACGCATATGAAAAATATGTGTGACATCAGATCCGCGCAATTTATTCCAATATTTTGATCAAATGTCAGAAACATATTTTGCTAAATTTTCTTACCGGATTTTAAAAGCAATTGGTAAAATAATCGATCAAAACCACATTCGAAAACAAGTACAACAACCCCAAGCACTTTGAAAACGCGTGGTTTAATATCTTACGTGAATCGTTACATGTATGTGACCTTTCCTATAAACAATAAGACCGACAAAAAGTCCCTATGTAGACCTTCAAGGTAATAAATCAGTGACGTTTTGATACATGGACGCGTCCGTTATTGATACCAATACTAGAGTTCCAGGCAGTTAATCATGAGCCAACCTGATAAATTTCCAGATTCTCTGCTCATGAAAGGCATTTAATCAAATGATGTATTTGATACTACGCAACTACATGAAGACTACTTTCCGGCGCTCTAAGCTACCTCATCAATCTTGCTGTGCGATGTTATGTCGTAAACGTGTATGCTCTCATCATTTACATTCATTTAAACAAATACTGAGATTATATTGGGACCATAAATATACATAGTACACATGTTTAGATAGGAATAATAACACATATCTAAAGTATGCGTTACAAATAAACAAGCAAGGAAAACATATCAAATATATGCTTGTCAGCATCAGTGTACATATTTGCAATCAGTTAATATTTTCAAAGGTGCCATATACACAATGCAAAAATTGTATTACCTACATGGACACGCTATCCGTCATCTTTTAATTTAAAATCCCGTATGTAAAATGGCCCTTTGAAAATGCGGGTACCCTTTTTATGGAATAATAGCAAAAACAAACAAATAATTAATGTTACACGTTTCAAACTGACAACATCGTTATGAGAAATATCCATCAGTGTGATTAGTTATGCATAACCCTGTCAAGTGTAACGAATAACAACTAATAATATTATTGATCAATTTCCAACCCGACACTTTTGAGCTTAATATGATTTAAAAACATACAAATATAATGGGCGATCAAGTAATATCACTTACGACTTAAAACTCAAATGTCTAATTATCGACCTATATTACTGCTAAATACTACTGAGAAGGTCTTTGAGAGGATATTATACAAACACATTTTTAATTTTCTTCGTGCAAATTCATTCTTTGCACCTACTCAACCTGGTTTCTTGCCTGGTGACTCTACCGTCAATCAGCTCACATATATGTATAATACATTTTGTAAAGCCTTAGACAATGGCCTTGAGGTCAGAGTTATATTTTTCGATATTAGTAAAGCCTTTGACAAAGTATGGCACAAAGGTGTATTATGTAAATTACAACAAGCAGGCATTCAAGGAAATATTTTTTCGTTTTTGTCTAATTATCTTGCTGATCGCAAACAGTTAGTATTATTACCGAGATCACATTCAACCCCTATTGAAATTCTCGCCGGAGTCCCTCAAGGCTCTTTTTTAGGACCACTTATGTTTCATGTGTATATAAATAACAATATTGCTGACATAAATGCACACATACATTTGTTCGCTGATGATACCAGTCTTTTCATGGTCGTAAATTCACCTAACGCTACTGCAGCCGTATTGCAATCAGACATTGACAAAATTTCCAGCTGTGCTGATAAATGGTTGGTTTGCTTTTATCCCTTAAAATCAGAATCAATGCTCATTTCTCGCAAAATAAACAAACCAAGTCATCCACCATTGAATATGCAAAACGTTAATATTCCTATTGTTGATGTCCATAAACATTTAGGCGTTTTTATGTCCAATGATTGTACATGGCATGCACATATATCTTTCATAAAGGAAAAGGCATGGACACGAGTTCATATAATGCGTCGATTAAATATAATGCTTGATAGAAACACTCTCGAGAAAATATATTTTTCATTTATAAGACCACTCATTGAGTACTCAGACGCTGTTTTTGATAATTGACCAGTCGCCAGCTGTCAATCAAACTCACGGACAATCAATCAGATTTATTTTATTGCGGCCACATGGTCCGACAAACAAAGAGTGTCGGAGTAATTAAATAAGCGTTTTATGTAAACAAAACTAGTGGGCGGAGCGATCGCTTATTTGGCGACTGGTCAATTGTACGCAATATGAAAAAGATGAACTTGAAAAATCCAAAACGAAGCCGCGCGAATAACATCCGGATGTACACGTCTAGTTTCATTAGAAGATCTTTATAATGAGCTGGGATGGGAACGATCAGTCAACGAAGACGCAAACATAAATTAATATTAATGTATAAAATGAACTCGAACAATGTTCAAAAATACTTGCAGTCCCTTTTTACCGCAACAGTTGGGTCGAGTAATAATTACTCATTACGCAATTCGTCACATCTCCAAACAATTCAAGCGCGAACGTCACTTTTTTCAAATTCATTTCTTCCGTCCACTGTTTCTGAATGTAATAATCTTCCCGAAGACGTCAAAAACGCTGAATCAATCATTTCCTTCAAAAGGCTCTTTAACACAAATCGACCGATTCTAAATATCCTTTTTTCATACGGCGAAAGACGCTCTCAATTGTTACACACGCGCCTAAGAACAAAGTATAGTGCCTTAAACGAACATCTTTTCAGACGTAATATTATTACATCCCCGCTATGCCTTTGCAGACGTCATGAAACGACTTTCTCGAATGTACTCACTATGTACAATTTCGCGGCGAGCTTTTTAACTCAATATCCGTATATTCCGTCCCTTGCATTGAAACTATTCTATATGGAGACAACACTCGTGAATACTTGACAAATACTAAAACAGCTGATGCAGTTCCCAAATTTATTATTAAAAGTAAGCGATTTGATTCGTATGCTACAGAACGACCCTCAATCCTTTTTTCTTCTTGTTTCCCTTATCAAGTTTTTCACAACTTCTCTTATTTTCTTCACAGAACTCTGCCAGTCTTTCGTATTTTTCTCTGTTCAAATGTCAACCTATGACCTGCTTTTCACAAATGAAACACCATACTCGGAGTTTCTCTTTTTGTTCTTTTTTTTCCGTTATTTTAATATTGTGTTATAAAAAAACCCAACTATGTTCGTCTGACAACATGTAATTGTATTTGTATAGGGAAAAGAACTTTATAAGACATTGTCTTTCGTTCCAATCTTATTCAAACATGTTAACTGTATAAATGTTGTATGTAATTCCGTGTAAAACAATATGTATTGTTTGAAATAAATATGTTTAAACTAAAACTCAAATTTTTATTAAATGATTACGTATAAACATGTAAAAATACAAGGTCATTTTACGTAAATCCATATAGTTTTAGATTTATGACATCGGATGTTATTTTGATATTGTTTTCATATCTTTAAGATCATATATTGCAAAATAACGAGTATCAGTTTTACCGCTTAGAATTTAAATTGGCCGATAAGCCACTCAAAATGAATCGAACGATATTGTCTTTGTTGTAACGAAATTGATATTGAAGACGATTTTAATTTTATTTGTAAATGCTTAAACGTTGTCGATATAAGAAACATAAAAAAAATCATTGCAAACACACTTAACAAGTAATAATCAAATGAATTTATAAATGCTTGCAAAGTATATTAAAGAAGCTAGAAAGATATACAAAGTTGTCCTCCTTTACACTAAAACACCAGATTCAAGCGTTAATACTTCGAGGTTAATTTATTGAAATGCCATGACCGTTGTTTTCCTGTTGCTCACAAAACTATCTCTATATTTTATGTGTTAATGAGTATTAATGTTTACAAATATTTTTTTAGTATAATAAAATGTTTAAATCATATAACGTAACAAATGCATGTAAGAATATGATGTGTTAAGAGGATCTACAAGGTGCAAATCAATAAACCGTAATGTCTTGTTTAGTAATTTTCCAACATTTATTTCAAACGTGCTAACATTCATTGAAATCCACATCTGTCATCAAAATGTCTTACAGTTCACCATGGACATATTTTAAAAGCACCAAGAAGCAGCAAACTGCCACCAAAAGAATTAACTCGATTTAATAATGACTATAGCTAGTTGTAGGTTACGGAACACGAAAGTCATTATTTTGGTGGAGTCATTTCTGTAAACAATAATGTCCAACAGAAATTAATTCAGTATATCTGGTATTATGTATTAAGCGAAGAAGAATACATTGATTAATTAGTAGTACTCATGATACCGATATGCGGAAAAGAATGCAAGAGTACGTTAACCCTTATCAATTTTCATTACTTTTTTTATCTTTATTTGTCTACACGGAAGACATCATACTTGATTTCTATATACAGCTCCGATTTCCTTGTGTATATATCAAAGAAAATACGTAGTTTATTACAGCTTCTGTTCAATACAATTATAGTTTAAGAAGATAGTAAAGTTGTGGTTCGAAAGAAATTGTTAATACAGCCGATGTATATGTTTGAATTTCGTTAAGTTGAAACGTCAGATGCAAACGAAGGTAATTTATGAGGTATTTAGAATTAAATAAATGATCTTATAAAGAGTTCGAATATACTCTTGAACGAATGGGTGTAAATATGAGCTTTACATTATTTTCTAAAATGGATAGAAAACATAAACATTCTCTAACGAAAAACAAATAAAAGATGGGACTTTATTTGAATACCTGATAAATTATTCTTCAAAGTTATCATCATAATAATATAATAAAAAACGGATTTTGGCTCAAATGCTCTTAAGCTGTTTTTTGGGCAGATAATGTGTTTATTTTAAAGAAAGCATTGGGTTACACAGCTTTTTACACAGCTATCGTGCATCGTCCTGCTTATCGCTAGAAAGAATCGTAATAAAAGCCTCAAGAGCACTGCGTAAATAGAAAAAATACAGAGATATTCTAGAAATAGTTCCTAGGTGTCACTGCACTGTGTCAAAGTCAAAGTCAAATCTATGTTCGGCTGTTAAATACGCCAGTATTTCTTAATTAAAATACAATAACTCAGTAAATCAATGACGAGACTCATAAAACTGCTTAAATGATAAATGATATCTACTTAAATCAAGCCGAGAAAATTTATAATTTCGTTAAAATCAAAAGGAACATAATTATTATTTAATATTATCAAACATTAACAAATGATTTAATATTGTACTGATGAACATGAGCAATCGAAAAGCGCGCCAACCTGTCAATTTAATTCATTATTGTGTATTAAACAAAACCATCCTGTGCGATAACACATATTTCAAATAACAGTATTGCTTGACACAAAACTTACGTATTCAAAGTTAAATCCAAATGGAACGAATATTTTCGAATCTCTCCAATAGCTTACGACCGTATTCCAGTGTCTATTGTTGCTTATCTAGTCCGAACGGTCTAATCTTCATCAATCGTGAAGGGAATGACAGTTCTAATTGTAGGTAGAAAATATGTATTTACCTTTAGCCGGGGTAATGAACACTATATTCAGTTAACTTTCTGAAACGCCTTATTTTTCAAAACAAAAAGAACAGAAACAAAAACTTAAGTTTTAAACGTCATGATATAAAAAATTATTTACTATTTTTCAACAGCGATTAAAACATTACATTTTTTTTTAATGCGTTCGACAAAAGCTAACATTAAACGGAGCGTTAAAGAGACGCGAAGTTCATTTGTAAAATGGGGAAATAAACACCACCCCGAATATTTCAATATACATATTAGTCAACTACTGCTATGTCTTGAAAAAGAACTGCTGAAAGCAGATTCATAGAAAACATACACGCAACATTTTTAACATTATCGTTGAGATTTAAGAATGTAATCGTCATATTTTGAAGAAAAAAAAATCAAATGTATATGGACCGCGCTCTGTGAAAAGGTGGTTTCATGCGCAGGCTTATCTGGGACGCTACTCATATATTTTACTCGTATTTCAACAGAGAGGAATATACTGTCAATGGTAACAAATATATGTTGGTTCATTTGTTCCTAAATAGTATCGTGCAGTTAATATAATGAAGAAGGCTGTTTTCTGATATTAAGTATCTAACCATTTGACCATATTTCATTTGTACTAAAAACCAATTTAATGCGTGAACGTACATAAAATTTCGTTAACATTTACACCGACGCAATAAAGTCAAACTATGTTTTGAAACATGTATACTCGACTCTTTGCACACAATGACCAATGATGGAATGTGTATTCGTAATCTTAAAACATGTTCTAAGCTGCAGGGTAAACATGTAAGATCTTTGATGCTGTCTTTACAGTCTAGCAAAGCCCAGACATGGTTATTAATTACAAAACGTAACATTTACGTTAAACAAGGTGTCTATATGCACGAACGTTAATCAAGTCTTTTTGAATACGGTCTAAAATAGAGGCGAACACACTTATTGATGAGACCACAAGACGTATATGTAAAACATGTTCAAAAAATAAACAAACATACGTTCAATTAATATCCTTAAACATAGAATTCAGATGTAAATAATGTTTATATAAATAGTATATGACTCTACGGTTATGTATGTAAACGTATAATTGCATTACTGTATGTATGTTGTATGTATATAAATCACTGAAAAGCGGAAATAAAGAGTATATACAATTATATATTGTAACACAATATAAATGATTGACTTCCATGTGCGACTATATTAATATACAGTTTTGTTATAAACGGATGCGGCTTCCTTTACAACAGTTCAGATTAACATTTGTATCGACTGTATTGCTGTAAAACAGAGGATGGACAATTTATCTCAGACAATTCGATTACGATTGAATCATAAACACTGCAATATGCAGTGTCCCACCACCAAATTTAATATGAGTTCAATTCCTTTTCATCTCCCTTCAGACGTCGTTTCTCATTCATCCTTTATTTATCTGCCAAATTTCCGGGCATTTGACATCTGTACAAACAGAACTGTATATCAACGTCTAACAGCTCCGGAATACAGTATCAACATATATGTCTTTTTTCGAATTGAAGACTCCAAATGCAATACAAGGAAATGTAAATATGACAGTCCTTACTCTTATTTACGAAGACGGGTTGTAATTTTATAATTGCCTAATTCTGATGGCTATCTTCCCTATTATAATCGTAAAAAATAGTTTTTGCATTAAAATCACAATGCATTATTATGTTAACATATAAATTAATAAATTTACTTACACTTTGGGTTTATATAGTTCGCTTATACACAAGTAAGGAAACGTAATATGTCTGTGTGTTTGTTCTTTATCTTTCTTTTAAAAAAATCACATCCAAACATGGTTCCAGTATTGCATCATGTCAAAATTGTATACAAAACTGTATCGCCAAGATGAATTCATTTAAATAATGCGTCGTGACCTAAACAGATAACAACATGATGAGTTGTGGACTGTATTTATACCAATAAAATTATCAGTTCAACAACGTGAGATACTTGACGATGTTTGAACACGAATTATTTTATGTTGAGATATTTGACAAACTTGTTGCCGACCGATAAAATAGCAATATAGTAGATAGCTGTCATAAGATTTATGGTCTCAATTTGTAGTGACACGATGTCAAAGTAGGCCACTTTTGGATGACCATGTGTGTTAGCATGGACGTTTACTTTATACAATTAATCCTCTTAGATCATCACAGGCAAGTCCCAGTTTCAATTTGACAAGAGGACTGAGGCATCTCAGTCATTATTGTCAAACTAACCCCCAAATTCACAACCGTTTGCTATGCCTATTATATTCTAGCGGTATTTCTGACGTTGTGTTTTAGAATACACAGAAGCATTTCCGTACTAGTCATTTGTATCTAAAAGTTGTATCCGACATCAAGGGCTAATATTGCATAACAAGATCATATATGTTTTAACAGTCCAATTTTATGTGTTAAATCGATGAATTCGTTGGCCAAAACAAATATATCGTTCTTTATTTATTTCTAATCTAAAAGAAGCGACAATTATAGGAAACCAACTTTCGTTAAAAGGTTACAAGATCGATATATTCCATAATCGTACAGATTATAGCGGCGATGTTAATGACTAACACGTATCAAATTGAATGTGGATTTTCAAAACTTGCTGATATTTAAAGACTGGTATCGATAACGGTGAATCCAAAACCGGCCTCATCTGTTAAATTCTTAATTTCAATGTCACATATGACAGATATTGGACATGTGAGTACACACAAACTTAAGGCAACACACATTCATAAGCAAATGAATTACAAAGTTAATAATTAATAACCTCGTTTCTCGCTGAGTAACGGAAATCCAAACGACAAATGCCGTAATTATCGAAAAACATATGATGCCATACATGCGATAGTCATGCGAGCTTACCCTTTCACTAACATAATAAACAAATACTTGAAATGAGACGGATGTGTAGTTTTGACAATAATCTCTAGATGTTTACAAAATAAGTTGAATATGAAATGGTGTAACTGTTTAAAAAATGTGTTTACTGTGCGTGCCAGATTAATCCGTTAAATGTGTCAATGGAAGTCGTCTTGCCTCGGGCCCAACCATGACAAATCCAGAAGGAAACCAAATTTAGTTTTGTGCCATTTTAGTGCTCTAGTTCCGATTGTTATAATCGTTCTATATGTGTCTTTTTTCATACTTGGTTAAATAACCCAACGTTTTTTTTTCCACTAGATTATTACTTAGGCAAGCTAAAATGATTTTAGAGACTATATTTGAAAGCATTCAAATATATTAGTTCTGAGTGGTCGCTGGTCAGTCGCTTGTCGTTTTTATTGTATCTGTTGTTTGCAGAAAGAATAACTTGACAACTGATATATTGCTTATACAATTTCAGGTCTTAAAATACCACAACCGCCATTCAATTTAAAGCTCTCATTGTAGGCATCCTAGTTTATTGCATCTTAAAGGTCATGACTGTATATTGTATATATGCATTTCCCCGAATACTTTTATTTACAAAGGAAAATATCAATCAATTAAAGAACACAGGTTACTATTACCAAAACACGTCATAATTGTTTAATTGTTAACATATAACACAATATGCAGTATACATATACATGTATGTATACAAATAAACACGAAAGAAAATTATAAACCAAATATGTATACAAGCTCGTTTTCAATTCAATACACGAATATTTGAATGATTGAACATGTATAATGAACACAAAAGTCAATTGACGCACTGAAATAATCAATAATTAGATGATGGCATTAACACCCACATTCGTACTATCAGGATGTTTGTTCAGGTGCCTATTATTGGTGACATGTCACACATGTGTTTATCTTCCTGAATAAAAACAAATCACAAAACACTTAACAGTGCAATCATTCATCTGAGTTATGTATAAAACATTTCGAACGTGTTATGATATTTGTACTCATATCATTTGCTAAATGTAAATCGACTATTGTATCGCTCAACTTCAAAAATCCTTTTTAACTCGGGAGATATTTTTCGTTGACATACCTTACTCATAAAGGCATGTCGAGACAGCAAAAGTGATAACATTTACGTGTACTGATTGCTATATTGTCAACATTAGCGTCTCTCATCGATTACACAAAGTGAAACATTTTCTTATCACGGTGTTCAAATATTTACAAGCAGACGATCTTTGAGTCACGTTAAAGTTTATGATACACTTAAACCTTTGACTTCAATATACAATCAAAAAAGAATCTCCATAACCAGCGTTACTACTTGACTTTCATTCTTGTTCATAAAATTAAACTTTAAGAGTTCATAAAATATAGTTCAAAACCACGCAATATAGGAAACTCAAGCAACATTTCTATGATATAAGTTATTGTTACTATACGACAGTCTTTTATTAAGGCAAATGACCAATTCTTATCCAATACAATATCAACAAGCCGCTTATTGCACGAATGCCATCAGCAACTATCGTCCTCAGAACATTATTCAATAAAATGTTATATTTTTTCTGATTTCAGTTCAGCCTTTGCTGATTTCAGTGCGACTTGTTAGCATTTCCATCGGTAAGATGTACATAAGAAGCGAGTTTTGCAAAGTTGTATTTCGCAATCATATGTATGAACTGTTGCGTTAATATCCACACAATAAATGAGTCGCGCTCTTGGAAAACGGGGTTAAGTGCATGTGCGTAAAGAGTCTTCATTTAAACGAAAAATACAATAACAGGCTAATCCTGTACGACACTTTACGCACACGAATTTATAACCCTTATCTCAGAGCGAGGCTCAAATTTTAAGGCGATTAATGTCCAAAATCAATAATGTACATAAACACAGAAAACATCATTATCATGGTATGCCTTCATGAGCGACCACTTATCAAACTTATGCTATATGTAATAGAGTCTAACCCTAAATACATGATAAAGTCTAAACCAATCAAATAGTAATACTGCTGTATTAAATTAATTTCATACATTTAATTGTATTTATATAATTAAATTATCAACTGCGATTGTAATTAGCGGAGTTTGCGCTTCTACGACGTTTTTCATGTGCAGTTATATTAATAAGGGGAGTAAAATATGATAAATTCCTGTTTTTGCCAAATTATTGTTTAAACACGCACATTGTTTTTAATGTACCCAATGCATGAACACCGCGACACATTAAACTAAACCGATGCTGTTGTATTTACTCGTGTATGTTGTATTTAATAACTTAATATTTCTCCAAAACAATTAATCGAACTCGCGATTTAATCTCTGCGCATCTAAACTTCTGGCCGTTGTTTATTTGACAACAAACTATGACTTACAATTATTATTTCAAAAATCGTTATGTCTATATACGTACCTATATCGCATTTGGCTGATTAAATCCATTACATGTACCTTTTAATACATTGTGTAAACACTATTTATTTATTTGTATAATATGGTTTCAGGTGTAAAGAAACACATGCCTATATATATGTGTAGTTATACTCAGATGAACATACCTGCCAAATTTACATCGTTCAGTCGAGTAACCTATATTTTACTCTAGGGACGATTAAAAACGTTTTAAACTACAAGCAAAGCTAAGTGCAATTTATGTAGCAACAGAATACTAATAGTTATACTTATATCATTGGAAATAAAATAAAAGTGCAAGATAGGTCAGGAAGACATTTCGTTCAACTTGAAACTCATTTAGGATGGTTGGAATCGTTCATTATGTAGAAAACGTTCGTGTTTTAAATGTTTTTTTTTGTGTTAGGTAACTAAACACAAAAGCGAAAATGTGAAACAGCCCTCTCCCGTCTTATCTCAAGGCCTCTCAACATGTTTCAAGTGTATCAGTTGAAAAACGATGCGATAACTCCGTCTTTATGAATGATAAACCGATTGTAGGTATATGTTATCGCGGGTTGGTGTATTGGTACGATAAAAATAATAGTATAAACAAACTAATTCGTATTACTGAGAACCAATATATTATTCTAAAAACGAAGTAGTTTGCTTTATAAAAATCGAGTGATATGTAATAAAGAACAACACAGTCCAAGAGACTATATTAACCGAGGAGATTTGTTTGACCTTTAAGTGGTGACCTTGATTTTTAGCGAAGGTGAGTGACACATGACTTCAGGATATCTTTTGAAAAAAAAAGGATATTTTTTTTTAATCTTTCATTTTTTATAGGAGATTCGAGGCATAAACACATGAAAATGAAGGCTAAACATTGACTTCCTAGTGTGACATTGAGACATTGAGACAGAGTGCAGTCTGCACATCGTCTCAATGAACTTAATATTGAAGTCACGTTTCATGAAAACTGGGTCAAGATGATATGGAGCGGACACGAAATGGAAGCCTTTGACCTTGAAGTACGTGGCTATCTTGAACTTAAGAGACAGCATGATCGACTCATGCCTTCTGCACATATCTCAATGCCCTGTAATGTGAGACAAGTTTCGTGAAATTCCTTCGTATGGTATAGAAGATACGGACTGGCAGACTGACGGATTGACTGACGGGCGGACAAATGCATTCCTATAATACCCACACGCTTTGCGGCTGTGGATTTATTACTATATATTGCCCTTCCGGATGTGTATATAAGAACATATAAACTGACAGATCATTATTTGTGTTATTTACATATACAAATAAACAACAAAAGCGAATTCACGACTGCGCGAATATTGTTCTTGTCGAAGTCAAAGCCCCGTGAAATAATAATGTATTTACCGTATCCGCATGATATAACACATATTTGACTGAACATAATCTCCAATGAGGATGATGTTATGTCAAGATCATATTATTTGAAATGCGCAGATACATTTTGAGTTTATAAAGTTTATAATGCGTTATATGTCCTGGATGATTTATCATTTCTATTATATGGCTAGCGTACCTTTATATTCAACATTTTATCTTTCTTTTTATGTTTTCAGAATAATAAAAAAAAATGCGCAAATTTGAAAATATTTCAAATTTATGTACACGAAACTTTCAGCTAAACTGACTTACAATGCCCAACTCATTGCATAAGATGTCAAGTCTTCATAGGCCGAATGATTAGTGTAACATAACTTTGTCATCCGAGGTAGTCTGCATCAACGCCTATTTAAAACCACTTTTGCGTGAATTTATTTCCTTGTCAGATCTTATCTAAAAACATCCACACATACTTGTCAATCTGCGTGACGACCCAAGTTAGGTGAAGGGACAAAAGTAAAATGTTGAAAAACTGATAATCATCACTTATCATCCGGAAGTAAAATGTTGAAAACTGATAATCATCACTTATCATCCGGCGTTATTGCCCACGCGCATACCGTAGAAGGTATTTTAACATATGTTGTAATTTGTGAAATGTCTAGGAATGTTGTATAACCTTGTTATACGCTTTACGTCTAAACATGTCCCAATTCACAAGTTAATAATTTCCCTAGCAGATCATGCAAATGAAACACTAGATATTACACCAAATTTTGTAAAATAATTCAATATGATTTCAGGTGTGATACACTGTCGATGGATCGTGTAATACGAGCATCATTTGTTTAAACTACAAACTGAAAAAATACAGTTAGATTTTTATTTAAACGTCACTATTTATATTTATACATGTCCGTCACTGACACGCTAAAAAAATAATTATGGCATCCATGTTGAACAGACTAAGTGATAGTGTACTATATCACGATTGCTTTAAATGACGTAATAATTTAGCATTAATAATAAAATATCTTACAATAAATAGAAATACAGTAACGTTCACTTTTTTCTTATCTATTATTTCCTTTGGACCGGGCATACACAATACACAAATAGCATGTCGATATCGCTTGTCCACTTCCTAATGTGCAAAACACTGGTTGGTATCTAATCGGTAACAATAAGGTAGCAAGAACCCCTTGATGTAAGCAGTCACTAACAGTCACTTAAAACATTGACCTTAAAGGGATACGTAAACCACGAATGACGATAAAAGAAAAGTTGTAAAATACCGTATTTTTTACAATTATTAGTTCAAATTGATTATAATATAACGACTGGTATATTACATTACTTGAAAAAAGTTCATATTTTCAGTATATTCGGTAATAAAATTTCGCGATGTGAAATCGAAAGTACGTCGCGAAAATAGGTGACATAACAATATACACACTATAAATAACGCAGGTAGATTGATCATTTTATATATAAAATATATATTATTCAATACGCATGCACAATTTGCATTCCTGGGTTTACCACGTGACGATGATGATGAATCTACTTGCGTTATTTATAGTTAACTGGTATACATACCCAGTAAAAATAAAAACATAAAAAAATAAACTAAAAATAAAAATATAAAACTTTTTTTCAAGTAATGTTATATACCAGTCGTGATACTTGAATCAATATAAACTAATAATTGTAAAAAATACGGTATTTCAGAACTTTTTTTTTTTTCGTCATTCGTGGTTTACAGTCCCTTTAAATTGAGCACCTGCGCATCCTCGCAGTCTGGTCTGTAGCTGTCATGTCAGCTTCTGAGACCACAAATCCTTCCGTTTCTTTAAAGCGGACAGTGTAGCTCCTGACATGAGCTACACTGGCCGCATATGGCATAAGACCGATTGTCGCATCGTCTGACAATATGTGTTGTGTTCTGAGAAAACTGGACAAATGCATGTGCGTGAAGTGTTATCCCAGATTAGCCTGTGCAGTCCGCACAGGCTAATCCGGGACGACACTTTCCGCCTTAACTGGATTTTCGCTAAGAAAAGACATCATTTAAACGAAAAATTCCATCAAAGCGGAAATTGTCGTCCCTGATTAGCCTGTGCGGACAGATCAGGCTAATCTGGGATGACAATTTACGCACAAGCATTATGCCCAGTTTTCTCAGCACACGAAACATATTTCCATGTGTCTTAAGTTCTATCGAGTACACTGCACCACTATAATGAGTATGGCCCATTAACGTTTAATTGGTATGTACAGTGTTCAGTCAAGCTGTTAGAGTACACCCTTGAATGTTTGTTGAAGGCAGTTATATCCGCTATTCAGACTAAGGGAGGCGAATGCTAAAAGGAAAATAAAAAAGTTTTCATTTAGGAATTGATATTGATGTGACTTGTTAATCTTTGTGCTTGTAAACGTGCAATATTGATTTGCAATAGTAATTTCCTGTTTTTTTTATTGGGTTGCTTGAAAGATAACTTCTTGGTTACATTGAAGGGTCTCGGGAGATATACAATAAGATGAGCTCTGTCTACATATAAATCCAACAATCGAATGTCTCGACATTATAAATCACTTTGCAAACACACTGTTTTTTTTACAATAGGCAAAGGGATAACTTCCAATAGCCAAACGTACAAGATAAGAGCGTTCTTTTCTGACAAATTAAGAGTTAAATAAAACCATGTTTGCATTTGGGGTAAATGGCAAGTAGATTGTATCAGTCATTGTTAACTTTACTGTGTGTATAACATGCAAATCGCCATTCACAATTACACATATTACAGAAAAATTATAACTTGACAAAAGAGACATTTTGGATATGCGTATGTTTCACCTGTGTCATATATAAATGGCATTGATCAAAATCGTTAAATCCACGCATCGAATTCTTTGTTTAAGAAAATATTTACATACCTTCTACCTTACTCGATGTAATACCTTAATACAAAAAGCAAACATTATAGAGGGTTTTGAACAAATATATTAATGGAATTACAAAGACATGGATAACTCTCTATAGTACTAATCCGTTAGCAAAAGCACATGGTCAAGGCGTGAAATCGGATTATACCGACAAATACAAGATACCTAACTCTCACGTAAGTGACGCACGATTGGTCATTGACGGCTCAGGCCATACTTAAAAGTACCCCGGGTATTCTTAAGTATACTAAAAAGTACCCTGGATGCGGAAAATATACGTAAAAAAATACCCTGGAATATTGCCGGCGTTTTTAAGCGTATTTTCCGTACCCGGGGTGCATTGTAGTATCCTGTTGAGGACGCGGCGATTCGTTTAAGTAGAACCTGAGCCGACAACGACCAAAATAAGCGTAATTGACGCATTCGCTGATATTCGAAATCGTTACGGTAACAGGTCAAACGGCATACATTAGTATGTTATCAAAATGTAATAGCGAATATCATTTATAAGTAACGTTTTATATGTATTCAACACACTTTGAGAAGGACGTATGTGACGAAAGATGAAAGGTCAATTGATCTGAATTTGTATTTAAATTGGTAAATACTCAAACAAAAACTACGGTACTTATTCATAATTATTTCAGCATATATACCTGAGAACCTGATTAACTTAACATTTTGTTATGATGAAAACATTGTGCAACGATAACTTTGAATGCTAACATTAATGTATTGTTTTAATGTACGACATACATAATTTATATCATTATTCTAAAACGTATTATTAATGTATCATTTGTAAACTGATAACGTCATGGTTATTTACACCATATCAGCAAACATATCTATTATCAAGTGAGCAGCTTATTGAAAGGATCGAACGATTAATATCTGTAAAACGCTATTTTATAATGTCGAATGTTTTTCTTCCTGATGGAGATGAAATATATTGATAACGTTATGTTCATGCATATTGTATGAAACGGTGTCTAGATTCATAAGACCCAGACATGTTCACTGTAATGTATATATAAAAACTATATATAAAAACCAACAAATGGCATATTTACATCCTGCTTTCGGGTTATAGATAAACGTGATAAAGATCTATATTATGTTATTTGTGGATGGAAATATTCATCTAAAGAAACAACACATGCTGTCAGTGAACATGTTGAAACAAAAAAAAGTACCCGTGGTAAACAGATAATGACTGGGTGGCTGATGAATGTACGCGCGGTACCAGTGGTTAACAGATAATAATAATTAGTATTATTATTATACCGGATTTATATAGCGCCCTTTTCATACAAGAATGCACGTTCAAATGCGCTTTACATAAGAACATTTGACGTATCGCAGATACGAATACATTTTGCAACACAGTTTCAAAAGAAATCGATCAAAGCTACTAAATTATACTATAAAACTACTCTATTATACTTATACTATAAGTACTACGTACTTAAAAAACATGCACAGTAACCCTAGATTAGAAAGATCAACAAGACACTATAAAACTACCCTATGTGTATAGCTATAAGACAATTATTGACAAAATAAAAATCTAAAACTTAAACTATAAGTTCTACGTAAAAACAAGAACAAAAACAAATTGTACCATAACCACGAGTCCACAAACCCCCAAAGGAATAATTATGCTTCCTTTAAAAGGGTGCATTCAAGTTCATGCTGATTTAGACAAGGGTTACGTCGGGATACCATTACCACGAGTCCACAACCCCCCAAAGGAATAATTATGCTTCCTTTAAAAGGGTACATTCAAGATCATGCTGATTTATTATTGGAGCAGGTTGTCAACGAGACGGCTTATGGGTATTTTTTTTTTTTTTTTTTTTTTTTTTTTTTTTTTGTTTTTTTGTAACATGGTGAACATTTTTCGTCAGTAATATGAGAGATTTATGTAAAATTTGTTAATTTGATGTGCCGTGCAGTTTTATGTTAGGTGCCTACGTATCGTAGTCAGTATTATATTTATATTATAATGTCATATTTTTGGTATCTTTGTTTGATGGTGCTATACTGTTTTGGTCATTTTATTATGGGAGCAGGTTGTGAGCNGTGGTAAACAGATAATGACTGGGTGGCTGGTGAATGTACGCGCGGTACCAGTGGTAAACAGATAATGACTGGGTGGCTGGTGAATGTACGCGCGGTACCAGTGGTAAACAGATAATGACTGGGTGGCTGGTGAATGTACGCGCGGTACCAGTGGTAAACAGATAATGACTGGGTGGCTGGTGAATGTACGCGCGGTACCAGTGGTAAACAGATAATGACTGGGTGGCTGGTGAATGTACGCGCGGTACCAGTGGTAAACAGATAATGACTGGGTGGCTGGTGAATGTACGCGCGGTACCAGTGGTAAACAGATAATGACTGGGTGGCTGGTGAATGTACGCGCGGTACCAGTGGTAAACAGATAATGACTGGGTGGCTGGTGAATGTACGCGCGGTACCAGTGGTAAACAGATAATGACTGGGTGGCTGGTGAATGTACGCGCGGTACCAGTGGTAAACAGATAATGACTGGGTGGCTGGTGAATGTACGCGCGGTACCAGTGGTAAACAGATAATGACTGGGTGGCTGGTGAATGTACGCGCGGTACCAGTGGTAAACAGATAATGACTGGGTGGCTGGTGAATGTACGCGCGGTACCAGTGGTAAACAGATAATGACTGGGTGGCTGGTGAATGTACGCGCGGTACCAGTGGTAAACAGATAATGACTGGGTGGCTGGTGAATGTACGCGCGGTACCAGTGGTAAACAGATAATGACTGGGTGGCTGGTGAATGTACGCGCGGTACCAGTGGTAAACAGATAATGACTGGGTGGCTGGTGAATGTACGCGCGGTACCAGTGGTAAACAGATAATGACTGGGTGGCTGGTGAATGTACGCGCGGTACCAGTGGTAAACAGATAATGACTGGGTGGCTGGTGAATGTACGCGCGGTACCAGTGGTAAACAGATAATGACTGGGTGGCTGGTGAATGTACGCGCGGTACCAGTGGTAAACAGATAATGACTGGGTGGCTGGTGAATGTACGCGCGGTACCAGTGGTAAACAGATAATGACTGGGTGGCTGGTGAATGTACGCGCGGTACCAGTGGTAAACAGATAATGACTGGGTGGCTGGTGAATGTACGCGCGGTACCAGTGGTAAACAGATAATGACTGGGTGGCTGGTGAATGTACGCGCGGTACCAGTGGTAAACAGATAATGACTGGGTGGCTGGTGAATGTACGCGCGGTACCAGTGGTAAACAGATAATGACTGGGTGGCTGGTGAATGTACGCGCGGTACCAGTGGTAAACAGATAATGACTGGGTGGCTGGTGAATGTACGCGCGGTACCAGTGGTAAACAGATAATGACTGGGTGGCTGGTGAATGTACGCGCGGTACCAGTGGTAAACAGATAATGACTGGGTGGCTGGTGAATGTACGCGCGGTACCAGTGGTAAACAGATAATGACTGGGTGGCTGGTGAATGTACGCGCGGTACCAGTGGTAAACAGATAATGACTGGGTGGCTGGTGAATGTACGCGCGGTACCAGTGGTAAACAGATAATGACTGGGTGGCTGGTGAATGTACGCGCGGTACCAGTGGTAAACAGATAATGACTGGGTGGCTGGTGAATGTACGCGCGGTACCAGTGGTAAACAGATAATGACTGGGTGGCTGGTGAATGTACGCGCGGTACCAGTGGTAAACAGATAATGACTGGGTGGCTGGTGAATGTACGCGCGGTACCAGTGGTAAACAGATAATGACTGGGTGGCTGGTGAATGTACGCGCGGTACCAGTGGTAAACAGATAATGACTGGGTGGCTGGTGAATGTACGCGCGGTACCAGTGGTAAACAGATAATGACTGGGTGGCTGGTGAATGTACGCGCGGTACCAGTGGTAAACAGATAATGACTGGGTGGCTGGTGAATGTACGCGCGGTACCAGTGGTAAACAGATAATGACTGGGTGGCTGGTGAATGTACGCGCGGTACCAGTGGTAAACAGATAATGACTGGGTGGCTGGTGAATGTACGCGCGGTACCAGTGGTAAACAGATAATGACTGGGTGGCTGGTGAATGTACGCGCGGTACCAGTGGTAAACAGATAATGACTGGGTGGCTGGTGAATGTACGCGCGGTACCAGTGGTAAACAGATAATGACTGGGTGGCTGGTGAATGTACGCGCGGTACCAGTGGTAAACAGATAATGACTGGGTGGCTGGTGAATGTACGCGCGGTACCAGTGGTAAACAGATAATGACTGGGTGGCTGGTGAATGTACGCGCGGTACCAGTGGTAAACAGATAATGACTGGGTGGCTGGTGAATGTACGCGCGGTACCAGTGGTAAACAGATAATGACTGGGTGGCTGGTGAATGTACGCGCGGTACCAGTTGTAAACAGATAATGACTGGGTGGCTGGTGATTGTACGCGCGGTACCAGTGGTTAACAGATAATGACTGGGTGGCTGGTGATTGTACGCGCGGTACCAGTGGTAAACAGATAATAACTGGATGGCTGGTGAATGTACGGGCGTTACCACTGGTAAACAGATAATAACTGGGTGGCTGGTGAATGTACGCGCGGTACCAGTGGTTAACAGATAATGACTGGGTGGCTGGTGAATGTACGCGCGGTACCAGTGGTAAACAGATAATGACTGGGTGGCTGGTAAATGTACGCGCGGTATCAGTGATAAACAGATTATGACTGGGTGGCTGTTGAATGTACGCGTGGTACCAGTAAACAGATAATGTTTGGGTGGCTGGTGAATGTATGCGCGGTACCAGTGGTAAACAGATAATGACTGTGTGGCTGGTGAATGTACGCGCGTATTTCATCTTTTTACGCATATACATTAAATGCAAACATTACACTGTTTAAAAGTTGATACGTTTTGGTAGAAGTGTTTCTTTTTGGACGTTATTTATAATTATATAACAGTTTCTCATGTCTTGCAATAATCAAGCATTATGTAAAACCCTATACAGGCAATTAATAGAATAACTTAAATTCAACAAAGTATGCTCTTCCTGAACTACGCTTAACGTTTCAAATTAAAAATTAAAACAAACCTGTAAACAAAATTCATTCTTAAGAAAAACCTCTTCCATGAGAGCGGATAAACCTCATGATTTTAAAAGCCCATGTGTGACGTTTTGTTATGACGCTCGTAAATAGTTTATTTTGCTAGAAAATGCATTAAATAATTCTTCTAGGAAAAACTATTTATTATAGCATTGGATATAAAACTGACATTTCAGTGCAACCATTTTTGTCAACACAGCGTTTTTTTCCTGAAAATTAAGCCATCTGTAAGCAGCTTTTGCTTCCGTTGCGATAACAACATAACACCTTATTTTCTTTCGCAATTCATGTTATTTGGCACGTATGACAGCGATGGATTTAGAAACAACGAACGAATCACATGTACCTTACTTATTTGTGGCAGGAACCATACAACAACGTTTATAATTAAAAATATATCTAAAGGTATGACTTATTTAGAAACTCACGTGAGAGATATCGTGAACAGGGTACATTTGTAGGTGGCATGACGATAACTTGTGTCATGAATTTACCCGGCAATGGCTTATTTGCTGCTAAAATTTCCGAATATTGTCTAAGAACATTAATATAAACTATATATCAAAATATGTTTCATACGGATTACCGGTTGTGCAAATAATACAATAACTAAGCATTATATATTCATTTTGCTGGTCAACGGATACAAAATTATCATGCGTACTAAAATGAACCACAAACAATCTTCTTTGGACATGGCTCAGTTACAAAACTGGGGATGAATATTAAGAGCCAAAAAGTGAATAGTAATTGAGACTCTAGTCAAAGAAAGGTGGTATTTTTACAGAAACCAGAACGTTCAATTTCGAGGAGGCTAACGGTTAATATCTTAACTTTTACGGCTTCGTACATATAATGTCGAACGCTCAAAGTTCACTATCGTTTATTGCCATGTATGTTTATTTTTCCACCGCACATTGCACATTAATTTTTATAATTGTTAATTTTTGCTTTTCATTCGAATTCTTTGGCAGAATAAGGAGGGCTCAATGTAGCAATTAAGTTATTTGTAACCCATGAAAGAAAACAAACTTAAGCGAGACACTACTAAGTTACCGTTGTAAACGCATGAAAAAATAGTGTCACTGCAAGCACAGTAATAAAAATGAAGTATACATTGTATTGAAAAAATTAAAATCCCATATTCTTAAGTTACACGCGTTCCAATATTTATGCATTTCTTCGTTAAGTTATTTTACATAAAAATAAAAATCCATTAGTTTCATGTACATAAGAAAGGGTGTATCGTTGTCTTTTCATAATACTAGTACTTAAATGTGCTATTTTGCCCTAAGTTAGAACATTAAGATTATGTTGAAGTATTAGTGTCAACCGGACATTTTAGTTCAAAATCTGGTGTAACTCTGTTTTCGGTATTTGCTAAACAATGACAAAATAATCCATGGCCGTATTTAGGTATTTTTAAAACAAATATTTATAAACATTAATCCTGCGATCATAAAAACATCCGTGGGGTATAAAGGAGAAACGTATAGGATTATTTCAATTATACATGTTTATCCAAGTGTTAATATCGATTATATCNTTACCCTTACCATAACCCTTTTTTTTTTGGTTATCACCCCTATACCATGCCTCGCCCGTTGTAGTTTTCCGCCTCCCATTCTGAATTGGCCACTTGTTTTCCCAGCCTCATTGGCTCAGTGTTATTTCTAGTTTATATTATCATAGCGGGTTGAAATCATAATACTGAAAATGACAATGATAACAAAAGCGCGTATGATTAACTCCGGGAAATGCTATTTATTCATTAATAACTCATCAATATGTGAATGAATATGTTCTAGTAAACATTTGCAGTATCATTTTGTTTTTAGTTTGGAATATGAGAAAAGGTTTCGGGATGTGTTTTTTCCGATTCCCAGAGGCTAGGTTTTAATTATTTAAAGTATTAACCATTTCATTTGCACACAGGCTGCTCGAAAGTTGAGTTAACCTATTTATGCCTAGCGTCTACAAAAAAAGGCCTTGGCAAACAGCGTAGACCCAGATGAGACGCCGTATGATGCGGCGTCTCATCAGGGTCTGCGCTGTTTGCTTAAAGGAATTTTTGTAAAAAATATTCTAAATATACATGTAGAAATAAATATACTAGACATCCCTTATTTTTGAAATGAATTGATCCAATTTAGAAGGATGGTAGTGTCCACCAGGCATAAATGATTTAAACTGCATGCGTACCCCAGAAGCGTTTATAAATCAACGCATTACAGAACAATTGCCAAGTAAAATCCAGGATCGATATCTTGTTTGCAAAGATTGCCGATAAGTGGTATCTGACACACATCATCAGCTTTATTTTCTTCAAAGATCCGAGCATTCCGTGACGTCGATACAATACAGTTCATGGTTGTTGAACGGGCTTCAACTCCGGATGTGCCAATAATGTCTCTGCATTCTCAGAGGTAACGACTACTCGTATTAAGCGTGATTCTGAATGTCCTTAAAATGACCTTGATGCAATGGTTCATACTCGATGAAACCTTTTACTCGCTTTTCGTAAATGGAAATGTATACTATACCAAAATACAAGTACAATTCATGCTTATTTCGAACAAAAATGAAAGTTCCTTAACGTCACATGAGGACCCAAAATTACACATGTATACAATGCTCCTAAGACTTTAATGCACTCAAGGCAACACAAGTGCAAAACTCGTTAGACAAAACGATAAATGTAACTAAATGTTTCGCATACTTAAAACACCACGGACAATATAGTTGAGCCTCGCTCTGTGAAAAAGGGGTTTAATGCATGTGCGTAAACGGTCGTCCCAGATTAGCCCAAGCAGTCCACAGAGGCTAATCAGGGACGATGCTTTCCGCTTTTATCATACTTTTCGTTGAAAAAAAGTCTCTTCAAAGCAAAAATACAATTTATGCAGAAATGGTTGGCCATGATTAGCCTGTGCGGACTGCACAGGCTAATCTGGGACGCCACTTTACGCACATGCATTAAACCCCCTTTTCTCAGAGCGCGACTCATTTAATAAATGACACTGACTATCATAGTTTACATATTACACATCCAAATGTTGTGCAAATAAAAAGTAGTTCTTATGTTATACATATAACATTTAATCCCAGATTTGACAGGAAAGGCACAGTTGTATTTGAAAGGGTTTCATGCAGTCCTTGAATATAAATTTGTTTAATTAATTTAAACGTGAGAATAACATCAATTTTCATAAATTTATCACTCATTTAATGCTACATGACCCCACCAGTTTATAAGTATGTTCCTTAAAACCTTGAAAAAGCTTCGATAAATATATTACCTTAAATTAATGTGGTCAAATCATGAAACTTTGACCGAGGATGTTGTGTACCTTGATGCTAAACACACATAACGAATTTCAAAATGAAAGAGAAAAGATATGTGTAAAAAAATAAAACAAAAATGTCGCCGTCAATACATTATATTGGAACTTTTCTTTACAGAAAGACAATAATTGTCATAATGCTTGATTCCTGTTTGCAATGTTGTGTCTTCCTGTCAAATGAATCACCATTTATTAATTGAAAAGTTATCGTAAGTTTTTAACTTTTATGAGACAGTNGGGGGGGGGGGGGGGGGGGGGGGTCTTTGCGAGCAGTTTTTTATTTGTGTTTATTTAACTTAGTCAGCAGAACATGGCAGGTTACCACGTCTTTGCGATCACGCTTATTTACATAACCATTTAACCTTTATCTTCCTTGAGTTTAGTAAGGGTAAACATAATAATACACCGCACGTATGAATAGCCCGTGCATAAATTAATAAGCGGTGAACAATAACGGCTGAAGGCCCGTTAATAGTTGCATGAAGCGATATGAAGCTGAAGAACGATTAAAAACGACCGAATATAGATTATTGATATTAGTAGTCTTACAATGTTGAACCAAACAAAATACTGTGTAAGGAAACTACAAGGAAATTGTAATTTCAAACCTTTGACAATCAAATTTGCATTTGTTTGCAACATTATTCAATATTAACATAAACAAAAGATACAAAAAGAGCATATCAATTGGGAAGCCTCTAACGAGTTTTTGTTAATAGTACCCATGATAGGCTTAAGTGCTGCCGTAACCAGTAGGTCAGGGTAGATTTAAACAATACCATTGAGTCTCGCTCTGTGAAAAGGGGGTTTAATGCATGTGGACAGGCTCATCAGGGACAACACGTCCCTCCTTAACTGCATTTTCACTAAGAAGAGACTTACTTTAAACGAAAAATACCATAAAAGCGTAGTGTCGTCCCTATATAGCCTGTGCGGACTGCAAAGGCTACTCTGGGACGACACTTCACGCATATGCACTAAACCCCTTTTTCACAGAGCGGGGCTCATTTATATTTTTCTGAATAAAACACCTTATGAATATCAAATAAGGTATTTAATATGGGTGTTAGTTACTGGCTTCAACATTATCACCATCTCATTAAATGACGCAACAACTGCGACATGTGTGTGGATGATCAGCTACCCGATTGCACTAAAACCACTTACACTATACAATAAAAAAATGCAATGTTAATCGAGTTAAAATAAAATTAATTTATTGAATATATAGGCGATTATAAGGTTTCTCTTAAGCAGTATTACAATCCCTTATATTTAACCACGAGTAAAAAGTAAACTGTATTTAATTATGTTTAAATGCGGAGATGTTTATCTTTCACTGTAAGCGGAAAAACTAATAACAGTACTTCAATGTTCCGTTTCAATGTATATGTTGCATTTAACTTCAACCGGATATTTATGTTCATTTATTATCAGTGAATTATACTAAACGCAATTCAGTTCTCAAGTTATCTTTCATATATTTGTGCAATATTATAAAGAAAGACTTTATAATTTCTAACATGTAATATTGCATTTAGTAAGTATGTACAAGTTAGCTTCTTTGAATTGCTGTGTTTTTGAAATATGTGTTGCATATGAATGTTTTGATTACAACTATGTTTATATACACTATTTAAGTGCATGTACATGAGCTGCTACATACAAAACATGTATGTATGCAATATTATATTTTGAAAATACAATTTTGAAAAAAAATAATATTGAGCATACTTCGTATAGAGCATCAGCAGCGGAGTAACTACACGTAAGCCATGAAGGCCGGGCCAACACTTTTTCTCAAAAGTAACATAAAAAAATGCTTTAAAATGTGATTAATATCGAAGGCGTAAGATGTTACGGTGAAACATTGTATTTCCTTATTACAATAATTCGAACATGGGCCTGTTGTGTTAAATCAAGACGTTTATGTTTATACTAAACATTTATACATGAAAGAAATAGTCAGCTTCATAACGTTTAAGCATCGTATTTAACAAACATCTAATTTTAAACATTGGCCTTTAGACCGGGTCAACAACTGCAAACAAGCATTGCTATGCCAGTGAATATCATCCACTCTTTATCGGTTGAAATATTAGATGTCTGTTATCCTTAGAATCCACAAACTGTCAATTTGAATTTTACCAGAAATAAAGCCTCTTTATTTTATAACACGATTTAGGTATGAACACGTTTTGTGAATGAAACACTCGTTATAGACGTGCAATATACTACAATGTTTCGTCTAAGCCTAGAAGATTGATTAGGTTCAAGTCTACCCGCAGTTTTTCTAGCGTGGTCGAAACGGTGAACATGTTAGTCCCTTTTTCTTTGTAGAACCAACTCGATCAGATTGACCATGCTGACTCACTCGAGGTTATTTCGTGTCAGTGTTCACCGATTATGCAAACATCGTAACGATGTTATTTAATTTATTTCATTAAAGATACTTTAAGATAGCTTAACTTGTTACAGATGTTTTTTTTTAAATTACACATTGATGTGTACAAAATCTGACAGTCAGTTTGCGGTGACTATGTGAAGTTACGTTTTACAGTTCATTAACAATAAAAATTTATTTTAAACACAAGTTATGCATGTTATTGATTTTTGTCATTTATGGAAAATTTAAATAATATCCTTTAAAAGAATCAACTTACAAATCTGCTCTAATCCAAGAACGTTTACAACCATGATCTTAAACGTATTAAGTCTACTAAGACTGGAAGTTTTTGTTCGTATAATATTCTGTTAAAGTTTGTTAACACTTCAAAGTCCACTTCGTTCTCTAAGTCAGCAGAAGAAGAACTTATTTATATAAATATTTTCATGATTTTATAAGTATATTATCAATGTCCACTGCTTAAGAGCTCATATGCTGCAGCATACTCGTTGAGAAATACACTGTGTGTGCATTCGCTGACTAGAATAGGTTCCATGGCTACTGAACACCATCTTCAGAAACACCCACAGCATTCGACTTGAAAATAATAATGGTTCGCATAATAATCGACTACATTCTATCTTCAAGTTCCCCAATGAAAATTAAAGGCCACTCTTGTATATTGTTCTATTAACGGGTTGTAAACTTTTCTCTTCTCTGATAAATGACATTAATATACGTTTGTCTTTTTGGTGACTTTGTTTTCGTACATGTATTAAGTGCTCGTCCTATGTATACTATGCCGATGTTATTGTAATGTCAAAGGTAAGTCACACATTCGGGACAATACTGTCCTTATTCTTTGACAAATGTTATCACTATCCCGCGTACTCGATTATAAGACTCAAAAGCGTAATGACCTAGGTTATAAAAGAAAAAGATGAAAGTTATCAAGGTATAAATAGGCAAAGCTATTAGTGACCATGCTATGCTGACCCTAGCATGCTTATGTGACTTACTTATAATAGCTCGTATCTTACAGCCTGACCTCTCACCTGATAATAAAGTTTACTCATGTCGTTGGAGTGTGTCCTCTAGATAGTATCGTATTTATTGTGATGTGTGTGGGCTTTGACGGTAACTATACAATATTATTTTATCTATTCACATAAATATAATGTTTTCAAGTGTGCTTTTTGTACTCAATATTCTTTATTAGAAACATTTCCAACCACATCTGTACGGTAGTATTAATGTCTCACATTAAAGGTATCTTTTACTGAACAGTCGTTATTCACCACCTGCGAATTGTACTGAACAGGCTTACATTTAAACATAATTAGATATATCCCTGAAAAACTAAAGTGCAAAAAGTTGCTTAAAAACTCGTTTGGAATGCCACACATCTTACACGATTCTTGTATATGGATACTTACATGTTTAAAAAATATTCCATATCGATCCTCCATAAGACATAGGATCGTTTTTTTTTCATTTAGAATAGAAAAAGTAACGATATATTTATAAAAACATCTAAATCAGTATTACTTTTTATTTTCCTTGATAAATAATTATTTATTTAATAAGCTTTAATGACGTGAGCTACAAGTTACTTTTGAACATAAAATGTATTTTTCGTTAGTAATTATCCGTGTGTCTTTTTATGCATGACCATTTTTTTATATGTAAACGATCTGAAAAAGTGGACAATGCAATTGTATTATCCTAAAAGGCCATAATTACGGTTTATAAAGTGTGTATTGTTTTTATTTACTTGGTAATAGCTTCGTGTGTATCAAGTTGGTTAGGGATCAATGCACATGCATACTGATTTTGTCTCATTTACGTTTAATTTATTTGTTTAGTGTTCAGTCAAGATATTTGAGTACATCATGACGTGTCTGTTGAAAGCAGTTAAAACAAATGAGGAAGATGGATACTTTAGACAATGCAACGGTTTTCATTCACAGATTGATTTTTATTTATCCTGTTAGTCTTTGTCCTTCTAAAAGTGAGACATAGTTTATTAATTTTTAATAATATATATTTTTGTTAAATATATGTATATATTGTTTTATTTAAAATGTTGCGTTTCCTGTTTACTGGAAGGCACGTTTGATTGTTTTGAATGCACAGACGGTAATCGGAATTTAACTTAAATAGCATAAGCACCCTAAATCATCGCATAACTCTACAATGCGGGATCGATATCTTCTTTGAAAAGACTACCCATACGTGGCATCTATCAAACACTGTCAGCTTTAATTTCTTGAAAGAACCGAGAATTCGATGACGTTCTTACTTCCCCAGTGCAGTTAAGACTTTTTGAATGCCCTTCAACTCTAGCATCTGCCAATAGAAGGCGTCTGCCCTTTCTCAATGGTTATCGCCATCATTCAATATTCTAAATGTATTCACAATGAACATGTCATGACCATAGTGCGTAATGAATGGCGTTTCGTGAATGGCTTTTGGACCATAATAATACTATACGAGGAAAGTTCATGATTTTGTAACACAAATAAAAACGTCCATTGGGAGCCTAAAGATGTTATCACCAGGTGTGTGAGCATGAAATGCTGAAAGCATTTCTTGCTGTTTATGAAATTAAAGAATTTTGCTAGTTTATGAATTAGGTACTAAATGATACGTTCACCTGAGGGTTTGAAAATAATGACACAGTTGTATATAAATAGGTCGTGTATTTTTGTCAAAAGGAATTAATTTAACCTACTGTATGACGTCTACATGGCTACGTGAGTATATCATCCGCAATTAATTCAGACATTTATATCAGATTTGAGGCGTGTACAGCCATACACCAGTAAGGGTTTCGATATGATGTACCGCCCGCAAAAATATATCCGATAACGCACATTTGATGTGGCCAAAATTAACAATCGTAAAATTCGCATAAAACAGTCATTGAAATGTAATGCATTATGTTTGACCTTTAACCATATCTATGATTTGTAATATAGTTTGATGTTCTTTAAAAATGCACCAATTGTCATAAANCAAGGGAATTTGGAGGTGACTAGTTTTGGAAGAATTATGGCCCTTTGTTAGTTTTTTCACTATAAAATATATAATTGTTAATTGTGTGTGTTTCAAACCCTCTTGATCTACTGGGTTAATCTTGCCTTGGTATTGAAATGATAACCAATATGTATCTAGTCTTTGGATGTGAAACATATACCAGTATCTCACACTTTGACATTTAAATGGTTCATCCTTGTCATTTTTAGCCATTTAACTGGTTATGATATGTGCATATTTATGTCAAAAAAGACACAGACACCACACTATTACATGCTTTGTTGGTTTAAATCTGTTACCCGCCATTCTCAGAGTCGTTCGACAACAGAAATAGCGACCCCTGCATTGCGACAGGTGATTCAACAAACGGTGAGACATCGTGACCTCTTGTGCATTTAAGTTAACACCACTCTTTATTTCTTATCCTTTCCTTCAGAAAAGCCACTCTGATTTTAATTTTGCCTTGAGGTAATTACAAATCCCAGAGTTTTTCAAACCAGAACGGCCTATTGTCAATTAATATTATTCAAATTAAGCGTTTTAAAGACTTGTGAACTAATGTGCCATTAGTTTCTTTCTCAGAAATTAATCTGGTTGGCTTTTCACATTAAACGGACATTCACTGTCTTATCATTATGTTCTTTTTTGCTTGAATAGACACTATTGGTATATTTATTTTGGAAGGCCAAAGGGAGATAATCTTTATGTTCACTTTTGGAGTTGCTTTGGGTAGGTTGTGGTGTCTTACCGTGTTGTGTTGTTGTGTTGTGTTTAGCAGGATCATTAAATTTTGTATAATTTTAACCCAGAAGATGTAATCAAGCCATTTTGTTTGTTTCGTTTGCTTAAATATTATCTCTTTATGTTTATATATATTAATCATAAATGAGTGTGCACATGTATCAAATTATGTTGTAACACATTTTAATGCATGCATTTTTGCAAATGGTACATAAACTTTCAATTTTTTTTATCAAATACGAGTCTTTTTTGTGTTACTTAACAACCAGTTATTTATGCTCCCTCCATTCAAAGAATGGTGAAGGGTCATTAGGTATTACCAATCTGTATATGCTGGTTCCATCATCGGCCAAAAGAATTTTGTTTGACCAAGTCTAATTGGCTGAGGCATTCATGTCTGAAGGACATATTGCTTGTTTTCGAAGTCAATTTTAGTTTGCTTGTGATTATATTTCTAAGCACCTATAGCATTGATACTTTCACCATGTATGCATGTAGTGGGATGCATTTAGTATTTAACATATTGACCAGCCTTGTGTTTTAAGTATGCATGTTCTATGTGACAACTTTTCATTGACGGTGAATGCACAGAATTAGTTCTTAATAATGATATGTTTTGAGTTTGACTTACCAGAACATTTGTCCATACATGCCATTTGTCCCAGTCTGTCTGGCAAAGATTGTCCCGCTTTTGCGAGGCCCGTCTTAGCGTCCCGCTGAGATGCGATATGTCTCGGTCTATCATAATAGTCAGTCGTAGAGTGCAGTCTGAAGAGGAAATCTCTTTATCAGTCTTGATAACAACAGTAGCCTTTAAATACATGTCAAAGTGAAGCAGTAATTATACCCTATTAGCAATTTATTGAATGTCACCCATTCGTGGTATGATGGGACGTTTTGCTGATTTGTTTACAATTGTCAGTAATTGCTGTTTATTTTTATATTGTTTTGGTTTACTTAAGAGCAATGTGTTTGTTGTTGTTTTTATTTAAATTTGAATTGTTGTTATCACACAATATTTTGGTAAATTTTGAATGTAAGTATGAAGTAAACTGAGACAATTGTGAGAAGTAAAGATTTGAACTTGTCAGATTTTTATTCATTTAGAAATTACATACGACCTACAAATGAATAGTACATAAAAACAGTCCCTTTCATGGGTTATCATTGAAAGCAACTTATTTTCCCGTGTGAACAACAGAAAAGCAAATACTATATGTATTATATATAAAATATTGCTAATGCCGAAATGTTTAAGGAACCTTGTAACTTTAACAGATTTTCAAAAATGAATTTCTAAAAGTCATCGGTATTCCCCGTAAATAACCAACTTGCAGTGAATTCTTAAACAGGCTTTAGTGGCGACAATTTCAAACAGATGATTCATGCAGCACATGACAAGGTAGTGCAATAAAACCATTGCAACACCTCATTAAGATAAATTTTGATTAAAATTTGCATACTGAGAATTCATATAAGTTATTTATACTTACCTGCCTAGCACCTATTGCAAAATTGATTTAACTCGTTATGATTGCGTAACTAGAAACGGTGACAATATTTACTTGCCTGTCTCTATGTCTGGAGTTTTTAATAACACATAAACTGCAAATTGGGCGGAGGTTTATCACTAATATATTCTTTTGAAAGCCATTTGGTTTGTACATTTGTAAACATCCCGTATCTATTGAGTTGAAATATTATTTCATTAACATACAAATAATTAAACCAGCATACAAAGTATGATGACTGTTGAAAATATTATTTCATTATCAAATGTTTTTTGTAAAATATATTACTTTAAATTAATTTACAAAAAAACTGCTTATCAATTATTTTTTTACTCTATTTGCCAACATGCATAGAACATTTACACACAAACATTTATGGAATAAATAGTTCAATACAGTACAGCAGTCATGTAACGATAATGCGTGCCAAAGCTTTAAGAATATGATGTTACAAAAAGCGTATGGTTTGAAAGGTAAATCAGTTTTACAAAAAGACTTGACCAATTGTCACAAACTTGAAAACATCTTTGATCAATGATTTTTTTGCATAGCTGCAAAGGCTAGTTTGCTTATTAAAATTTGAAAACAATCACATATTTATTCAAGTTGTGAACCAAATTCTAATTTAATTTTTAATTTCTTTCTAGACAGGTTATATTTTATGGAAATGTTTGAAGTGAAATTCTAAAGAATTACTCACAAAAAAGACAATAATATATATTATCAGCCTATTCAAATTATCTGATTTAGAATGAATAAAACAGTATACTTATATTGTAGCCAAAAACCATAGAGAAGGCAAGAATAAGGCATAAAAGAAACCAGAGGAGGAGAATGACATCAACGTCAGAAGACAACTTGCATGTGTTTTTTTGTGATACATGTCTTGCTCTTTCTAAGATGCTGAACGTTTCCGCTGAATCATCGCTTATAATCTGTCTGTACATGCCTGCCGTTTGGTTTTCAGAATAACAATGTAGCCCCCTACAGTAGCTCAACAGTGCAGGCGTTCCAGAGAGCCCGTCCTGAGGTGAATAACAACAATAGTAACCAGTCTTTACCTGTATATTGCACTCTTAATGGATACTCCACAGTCCACATTTGAAACAGTAGTCTCCCTTTGTTTGCCAATCACCACTGATTATTTAGGGCTTGTTCAGGGAGGCGGTAAACTACAACGGGCGAGGCATGGTATGGTATTGCGCAAGGGGGGGTTAGAGGGTTATGGTAAGGGTTAGGGTTAGTGTTAGGGGTCGGGTTAGGGTTTGGGTTAGCCTAAACCCAACCCTAACCCTAACCCGACCCCTAACCCTAACCCTTACCCTAACCCTTTTTTTGGGTTATTTCCCCTATACCATGCCTCGCCTGTTGTAATTGTCCGCTTCCCGCTTGTTCATCTATCTCTTGCATTTAGGTTACATTCCACTCACCATTCGGTCCTACTTGGATTGAAAAGTAGTCCCACCATAAGTGATTTTGGTTGCAAGGTCATATAAACCATAAAAACATCACACTTTTGTCTCTATTTGGTATTTTTGTTTATGTCAACTGCTTACTTATTCCACCATTCTGCTGAAATGGACTGGACAATAGCGTCAATACATTAATTGGAAACAAAAAAAGAAAATTTAACCTATTCCTGTAAATTAAAAGCCATTTATTCTTTATGTATTTATTTTGTTCTTTGTTATTCCCGAAAATCTGCAACTACATGTATGCTTGTAGATTTATTGGGGATTATTTGCCCTATATTTAAGGCCGAGATTTAAGATAATTATATTGTATTGTCCTAATTAGATTTCTTTTTGGATTCAAAGAAAATACTGCACAATTTTTTTTTCACTCACTGAGAATTATAATGCTTTAAAAAAAAATATCAGTGGCTTTGATAAACACAAGGGAGATAACTTCACTCTCTCTGGGAATGTAGCCTTGGTTATTGTTTTGTGTACGTGGCTTTTACAAATCAGCTTTTTCTATTTACCTAGTTGAATTGATTGACTTTGTGATAGGTCTAAATTCAGACTGTAGTAATGTCCACCAGTTATATGCCTTAGTCAGATTTTTAGTTGCTGTACTATTTAAAGATCTATATGAAAGAACAAGTTTAACCAAAACACCTGAAATCAATATTGTACATGTACTGTACAAAATGTAAATGTCATTTACCATTATTTTTTCAAAATTTGTGTTCCCCAAACGTTCGATGACAGTGCAGACTGTAGTCTGTAGCAACTGTATTTATGACAAAGGTAGACAACTATGGGTGACAGTTTTGACAGGAGAGTGCAAGAGTTAACAGCATTTGGGAGTTACATTTTGACTGTTGATTCATAAGATTCTTTTACTAAAATATAGTTATCATTAAATCCCTTTGTTTTCTACAGAATCTGGATAGTGCCATCTATAATGTCGCCTTTCTTTCATCAAGGGCAACACACAACATGAAGCGATACACGATATTTTGCGCGACACACAATATTTTGCGCGATACTCAAAGCGCCACACAATATTTTGCGCGACACATGAAGCGACACACAATATTTTGCGTTATTCTTGAAGCGACGCGCGAGAATGTACCACGAAATATCGACCTTGTGTAGGTAGCCCAAAAGGCGATTCATCGTGGTAAATATCATGTATTGCGCAAAATATTGCGCGTGGCTTCGTGTATAGCGCAAAATATCATGTGTCGCTTCATGTGTTGTGCAAAATATCGTGTGTCGCTTTGAGAATCGCGCAAAATATTGTGTGTCGCGCAAAATATCGTGTATTGCTTCGTGTGTCGCCCTTGATGAAAGCAGGGCGATATTATAGATGTTACTTTCCGGATTCCGTAGTTTTCCCATAACAATTCATGTCTTTCCAAAGAAAGTAAAATATGTGAGACAGAATGATAATATATTTCTTTAATATGAATATGCATAATGCAGTACTGCATTATGGTGTAGACTTTTATTTGTCAACTATGCAACTTCCAGAGTCTAGGCTAGCTGAAATAGATAGTTTTCTCTCAATTTATTTTATAGCAGGAGGATTTTTATACCAGGAATGACCCATTATTTATGTTTGACTGCATGTTTATTAACTCGGTACATTCATCACTTTTACCACATTTTTACTTAATTAATAAGTCCATAAATATAATAATGATGATACTGTGAATGAGCATTAAACTGTTGTACTTTTTTAACATTCAATAAAAGATACAATAGTTTCATGCTTAATAAGCCTTCATATACCCAAATCATATTATTTTGATGTTGTGCTTTTGTATTTATTTAATCATGTACCCTAATAAGCTTTTTTCTGTGTGTGTACAACCAGTTTTAGAGTCAGACTCGGGGAAAACCAGGTGTAATCCACTTGCGTAAAGTAGCGTACCATATTGGACTGGATTTTCTTTAAGGAGAGTTCCTTTAAACAGAAAATTCCATGAAGGCAGAAAGTGTCTTCCTCGATTGATAGGACGATACTTTTAGCATTAACCCTTTGCATGCTGGGAAATTTGTCGTCTGCTAAAATGTTGTCTGCTGAATTTCTTAAATTAGCATTTTCTTCAAAAAAAAAATTCAAAGAATACTATCAGAATAGCAAACAGTTTGGATCCTGATGAGACGCCAGGATCTGTGGCGTCTCATCTGGATCCAAACTGTTTGCAAAGGCCTTTAAAATTTGGTTCCAGCGCTTAAAGGGTTAAGCCAGGTTTTCAAAGAGCACTTCTCATATTTGTTTTATGTAGGAAATGTTATGGGAGCAATCTGTTTAAATAGCCCATTTGTTCTTAACCCTTTGAGCGCTGGAACCAGATTTTGAAGGCCTTTGCAAACAGT
This sequence comes from Dreissena rostriformis, assembly GCA_007657795.1. Classification (NCBI taxonomy): domain Eukaryota; kingdom Metazoa; phylum Mollusca; class Bivalvia; order Myida; family Dreissenidae; genus Dreissena; species Dreissena rostriformis. The sequence goes on along the minus strand of VMBQ01000998.1, from coordinate 34,637 downwards.
TTGGATCCAGATGAGACGCCACAGAACATGGCGTCTCATCAGGATCCAAACTGTTTGCTATTCTGATAGTATTCTTTCGAAGAAAATGCTTATTTTAGAAATTCAGCAGACAACATTTAAGCAGAAGACAAATTTCCCAGCATGCAAAGGGTTAAGTATGCTGAGTGAGTCTGTCTGTAGTTACATCATATTGACATTAAATTGAAAGAAAGTGTTCCAAACTTGCATAAATGGGTTTAAATTTTAGGATATCATTTCTGTGTGACTCAGGTCATCAATTTACTTATTTGATTATCAATTTCAATATTTTGTTGCCATTTTCCCCATTTATTTTCATACACACATTTTGATTCCCTCGCAATTCATATACTCGAGCGTTGCAACTTTATTCATAATAGTCCTCCCATTTCCATCACATTCCACTGTATTACTTGTTTTAATGATAATAAATATACAGTTATAAACAACTGGACTTTTACATTGTCATAGTGTTTATGTATTCAAGGACTTACAGTATCATTGTGTATGTGTATTTAATCTTTTTTTTTGTCTTTATGCATTGTACTGTTTGCCATGAAATGGATGCATAAATATGTTTTGTACAAGTTTTGACCACCAAATTGTTTTGCTTTTATTTTTGTCTTGAAACAGAATTTGTCTCATTTCTGATTCCGCTAGCATCTTTAATATTGCTTACATTCGATATACAACTGCACTGAAAGTTCTCGCTTCTAACAGGTAGAAAATTGCTATGTTTTAATCGTATTCAGCGATTTTTTTCACTGATTTAAGCATGAGTCTGGAACTTATAATATTCTGCAACTTTACATTTAAAAATCTTGCTCATGGGGTAATTTTTAGGTAACATAGCTTTTTACTTATTATTATAACAAAATTGTTACATCGCTTAATGAACTTTCTATTTAAATAATTTGTTTATGTAGCTGTAATATTTATTTCATGATTATTGTGTACAACTTAGATTTATATTTGTAATTTTGGTCAAATTTTCACATTCCTTTAAGGGGAAACATAATATTTGCCATAATGGGCTAAAAGTAACCTGACGCCAGACAATGTTAATTAAGGAAAGAAATCACTGCAGAATCCTCAGTATGCCGGAACCGTTTGTTGCATTCTTGTTTTGACTGTTGTTACGAGCTCACTGTTTTTGCCATGTGATTGCATTCACCGTGTGTATGTAACTGCAAATAGCCTTGGCTTTCAGGAGATACAGTCCACAATTTTGCTTTGATATTTCGGCATACTGAGGCAGGCGTTGCATGAAACAGACTCTAATACAATATTAATTTTTTCAGATATATATGCTTGAAAATTAAAAAAGATGACACAAAATTAATTTAAAATTAATACTCTCATTATTGGTTTAAGAATTTAATGTAGTTTTAGCAATTACTAAAAATCTTTTATTAATGAAAGATTTTAAAATAAATAGTATTTTTTAATTTGTCATCTGTCTAACACGTGTGAATGTAACATATAAACATACATATAAATGACAATATAGGATGTTCAATTATAAATTTATGAAAATGAAGGTTTAATACCAGTGTTTATATTCAATAATCTAGATTTGGAAACAGAAAACTTAAACAAACTCAGAAACAAACAACATTAACCTTTAAAAAATCTAATAATGTTTTGTCAGGATTCTGTTTCATGCATTCTGCCCACGAGCCTGTTTGAATGTTCGTTTTCCTTGGATAATACAATATACCATAGTTACGTTTACTGTATGCTCGATTACAAATTAATACTAATTGGTTTGCATGTTTTCTTTATTTTTGATGTTTGAGGCTGGAGCAAACAAGACCGCTGTCGCCTTCCCTCACACAGTACTGTCTGCGGGGCAGTATTCCCCAATGTTGGTTAGTGGCATCTTTTCTCTATCACTCTAATAGTAGCCTTTTGCTGTACTCTGCCGCCATTTTGCTACCACATGTTTTTCTTTCTGCAATTTTACACTGCCAGCATAGCATTTGTAGCCTTTACTGTATAGCGCCGCCATTCTGCTGCTATGTACAGTCTTGTCTTTTGACAAAGTTGTTTTGCCTTGCTTTCGCTGCAGCAAATTTGTGTCCCTTTCATGTGCGTGTAGCACACAACTTTTGTCACGCTTGCCACCATTTTAGGAGTGTATCTAATGTTTACAATTGTTCACTGTATGACTTAAAGCGCACAACGCATCAGCATATTTACGTCTGAAAAAATTGTGAATGCTTGTGTTAATGAAATTCTTTAACAAATGTATCATCAATATTGGCTTTTTAAAATGTAAGTCATTTGGGTTTATTATGCATTATGGAGTAAAGTGAAATATCATTTCAAGGTATAAGGCAACAAGATCAAATGTCCCGGCAATTTACGGATATTGACCTGAAGAATTCCGGAAGCCGTGAATTGAACCGCCTGATTTGTCGATACTATAATTTTAAACCATTTTTGATTGAAAAAATCTTTACTTCTGACTGAGTATTTTCAGTATATTCAACTAGAAATCTCAACCTAGTTGGACGAGTTGGACCAGAACTTATAAAAGCATGTTTTTAAGAACTGCACAATGCTGCAACTTATAAAAGCATGTTTTTAAGAACTGCACAATGCTGCATGGTTAACAATAGGTTAAATTTAACGCTCTTTTTTTTCTATGACCATAATATTATTCGAGAATTTGACCTCTAAGGTATTGTGTCACAGTTCAGGGTATATGCTGCAGATTGAGAAAGGTAGTGCATTTGCTTGAGAGAAGTTCAATGAAATAAGGGTTACGTAAATTGAACACAATTAAATTGCAATTCTAAACAGTTGCACATAGCAAAATGAAAAACATCAACTCAAAAAAGTCAAAATATTACCTAGGTTAAGTTTTTGTATGCCTCACATTTCAGATCTTTAGCTACATGTTATTGTGGGGTTATATCTTTTGAAAGAGCTGTAAAATGACAAAGTAAACATAATAGTGGTAAGAACTGCAATGATGATTAGTATACATTTATTTTGTAATTCTATTGTGGTCTTTGAAGAGTTGTATCCCTTTTTTGTAATGGTTAGTGAGAGTTGTTGCCCCTTTCAACCACAACCTATTAGAAAACCCCTTGACTGACAATATACAAAAAAATCTTGGTCTCTGATTTAAAACAAACCTATAAAAACTGAAGCCTATAATTATGTAAATTCCATTTTCTTTGGTCGCTGAATTCATTGTACATTGGAGCATTGAAAGTTTTGGGGACTGTGCAGTAAATGGCTACATAACAAACGGCAGTTTTGTAAGTGTGGCGTGCTTTAATTGTTAAAGCGTTTTTGCCTAATGTTTGCTAAATGATACAGAATGTACAAACTAATATATTTGAAGGGCTTATTATTGCAATAACATGCATGTGTATTTCTTTGCTGCTTTCAAGTAACTGTGCCTCCAGACTTGTTTGTTCTCTGTACAAAAGAATAGTTTTATCTCTTGAATTATATATGTTTTTTAATCATATTAATTTTGTAATATCAAAATACCACCACTGTTTCATTCATTCTGTATCTTTGTTTGAGAGACTTAATTAAGTTTGTGTACAAACGAACAATTAAAATTTTATTCCATGAACTTCAAAACTGATGAGTTTTGTTTAACAATTAAAGGTAATAATATGTAAAATAAAATAATAATGGAAATAATCAATATTTATTAATGGTAATAATGCATCTTTCTAGCATGTTCTTTGGTCCTTAAAGTATAGGAAAAGTTTATGATATTTTCGTAAATATTTATGAAATTCTTTTCACCGAGGACAACAACAAGTATGTTTCCTGGATTGCCTGCTAGACTAGATAATGCACTTTATTTACACATAATGAAACTCAAAAAGAGCATTTCACACAGCTTGCCAGCTAGTCAACGCTTGAACCCTTCTCACAGTCTCACAGGCTAGCTAGTCTTTCCTTTTTAGTTCTCGATTGATTTCTCATTTCTCGTTTAATTATTGATTTCGATATCGCGTGTTTTAGTTATGCTCTATCTGGATTTCAGGCTCACCCGTATCTCGGCAGTTCCGCCCCTCCCACCACTACCATGTTTAGTCCATACATGAACGCGGGCCTTCAAACCGTGACGGTGACAGGCGCGCAGACAAACTGCGAGTCCCCTGGCCTGGTTTCCCAGCATCACGGCGTCATTCCAACGGCGTTTTCCAACATGGCCGCTGCCAACAAGGTTGCACGTCCTGACAGACTTGAGGTATGTCAAGGTCAATGTTGCCATGGTAACGGCTAGAGAATTGTTTCTGTCAAAGTGTAATTGTGTGTTATACTAATTAGGCAATATTTTCCATGACGATTGACCAGTTTAGACGTGTTAATCAATGAGTGAGATGGCTTTTTATTTGGTTTTTATTTCATATGTTACTATAAATAGTAACGGTTTTGCTTTGAGAGTCGGGTATTATACAGCTGATTTGGACCTTATAATATCGTGTGTGCCCATTTGGAATAATCTGCACACTTGACGGCTGTGTAAAAAATCCATAATAAATTAGGAAAGACCCACTAGCGAAAAAAACACGTTGTCATCCAAACATTTATTGTATACAATTTATTTAATATACTCTGTTTTTACAAATATGAAGTCCATCTGGCCATTACTGATTAGGTGTGCCATTATTGACAGCTGTCAGACTCGCGCCGTGTATAAACCTCTAAATATTTTGGAAAAAGGATTTATAAATGTGAAGTATGTTTTTTTTCACTGGTCAATCGGCATGTGAGAGCAAGAGAAGTATAAATAGGTGTAACTCAACAGAATGACCATTCTCTTGTACAGTCACATGGCATATTGACTGGACAATCCTCCCTCCTTAGGTAGTTGTACAATTAGTTATTTGACACCCTTACCCGTATTCATGAATTGAAGACATTCCAATTAAATTCTTCTAAAAACAAGTACCACAGTCATTAGAAATTTACATAAATATACGCAAGTTTTTCTTAAATTTACATTATCAGAGTAAGAATAAAGAATTTTAATCAGTTATTTGTAGGAATGGTTTACCATAAATCCAGAATTACGATATTATTCACACGTTTAAAAAAAAAGGAGAAGATATAATTTGGGTGGAGCACTTACATATGCAATTCAAAAACACAAGTAGTTAAAACTTATTTAAATGTTATTTAGTGTGTACCCTTGTTTCCCTGCATATTTAAATTACATAGTTACACGCAACATAGTGAGACAAATAAAAAATTATTGCAGCTTTTATCATAATTGAACCACTATGCCAAACCTTAGTGTTTTATATGAAGTGGTACTTGTCCTGGTTAGAGAGTTAAGTTGCTGATGTTATTAATACAACTTTTAAACTGAACAAGTATGCTTATTCTGAACATCTTACACAAAACAAACATTTTTTTTAACTTAAATTGTATGAGCCCTTCTATGCACAATGCTATTAATATGTTCCATTTAATTGTGAAGTACAATTTTTCTTGATGGACTTTGACCATTACAGCAATCAGGGTATTGATTAACCCTTTGCATGCTGGGAAATTTGTCATCTGCTAAAATGTCGTCTGCTGAATTTCTAAAATTAGCATTTTCTTCACTTTTTTTCAAAGACCACTATCAGAATAGCAAACAGTTTGGATCCTGATGAGACGCCATGTTCTGTGGCGTCTCATCTGGATCCAAACTGTTTGCAAAGGCCTTTAAAATTCGGTTCCAGCGCTCAAAGGGTTAATAGTTACACATGGTCTACACATGAATATTTTTATTGTAAGGTGTAATTGTGTGAATGTTAAGTGGAAAACAATTATAAACATACAAGTTAAATTTGAATTGTCTATTTCAAGTCCAATTTAAGAAAAGACCATAGTCCATCATATTTAAGAATGCAATGTTCTCAAGTTCCACTTACCGAATTGTAATAATGTTGATATATGCCACTATCTATACAATTTTCAATTTGACCATGCTCACATCTTTCAATATAACTCATTTAAATGGTCCCTTAATTTTTCTTTTCCTTAATTTCACAAAGTGTTCTATGCTTGGAAAAATAATAGTCTTAATGATGGTTTTAATATAAATGTTCAGGGAAACATAGAAATGTTTAGGAAATGTTTGTTTTGCGTGAGATATAGGGCATAGCCTTTTGCAGTAGTCATCATGTATAGCTCTGTCATATGTGCTCATGTTAGAATATTGTAAGCATTCATGTATAGCAATCTGTGCATTATTAATACAAAATTGTATGCAAATTAACATATTAGCTGAGAATAGCAATAAAATGTACTATATAATTGCAACTGTAGTACTTCTCGTTTATAGCCATCGCCATAGCTGCATTAGCTTTTGAAAGCTGTATGTTTGCCATTTGCAGAATATTCATACAGCCTTCCCCAAGTTTATGTATAGACTTTTCTTGTTGGATTTTTTTCCTGCAAAAGTTGCTACCACGATGCGTATATATAAATGCTTACAAGTTCTAACAAGCCAATATATGTTGCCAAATGCCCCACTAAGTAATTGTCCACTTGCTGATGCTATATTTTGCCAAAGTCCTGATTATTCTAGCAGACCTTTATATCTTATTGCTTGATATTTCCTTATGTTTCTTCACACCATTGATCTTTATAAAATTTCAGACGCTTTTCGATGGTCTTACCGTATTTGTTCCAATTAAGACAACCTCTGTTTACCTGAAAATCTCCTCACCCTAGAAGTCTATACATGAGGCATACTGCTTGAAAATAACTTCAGGTCTAAGTCACTTTATTAATGATATACAATCAGGCCTACTTTCCCTATGTCCATTCCTCACTCTTATATCAAAATAAATAAGTTTTTTGTTATACATACTTGGATATTGAAACCATTTTGTACACAAAATGCGTAAGGATTATGAGTTATGCCAGAGTTTGATTGGATATATTGGATAAAATCCCTTTTCTCCTAGCAACAAACACTTAAGTACAAAATAAAATGTATGTCCTCCTTTCACCTTTGTTAGTAAAGTACACTACCATGAGTAAGAAAAGCTGTTAGCTGAAAATGTGTGTTGATCAATATTAACTGCAAATCATTTGAACAGGTTTGTGCCAAATGTTTTTTTTTATGCCTGGCATTATAATGTGCACAATTCATCTCTGCTGGTGCGACAGTCTATGGCTGTAATGGCATTCTACACAATGAGGTCATTCAAACAACAGTCACCAGTCAGCTTCAAGGTCACAATGTTCGTTATGGCGTGAGTTATGATTCACAGACAAAAGTTAATTAATTACAACTCATCACTTCACAGTTACGGCATACTTGCCTGGAATAGCTTTCCTCCTGTCATCTGATAATTGTCTGCCTGATTGTTGTTTTTTTCCCTCAGTGAATCATTCCACAAATTGCCAGATAATGTGACAAAAACAGGTTGATAATGTGGCTGTGTAACAGAATCTCTAATTGGAGTGCGCTATAATGTCCAAGTAGAAAATGTGTTTTTTTCCTGTTATAATAATTTAATTTCTTGTAGGTTGTATTGGTTTTGTCCTGTGCTTGGCTTACAATTAGTTATAATGTGTTGCGATAATGGATCCCTTGAAAACAAAAGTCATAGGCAATATGTTATGATATCAGTTATTTTATGTGTGCAGCAATTAATTTAAATAATCATATTTTATCAATTATCAATTTAATTTCTTTTTTATCTCAATGTGCGCTTGGTGAGCTTTTTCTGATTGTGTCCGTTGTTAACACTCTAGAAGCCACATTTATTGCCAAATTTTCATGAAACTTGTTCAGAACATTTGTCAAAATGATAATTAGGCGGGTTTCGAAACTGGGTCACGTGGGATAAAAACAACTAGGTCACTTAAGTCATGTTTGGGCTCTTTGCTAAATAATATTGGTCACTTTTTTATTCATCAATTATAATATTTAACCACTTTCAAATTATCTATTTAAATATTATCAAATATTAATTTGTATTCCACAGCCTTTAATTTAGTTCACTTTGTATAGCTCAAGGATTGTATTTATTATTTTAAGTGTAAAAAAGTTATAGGAAAACAAAACTCAATGAACTCAAAATTAAAAACAACAACAGTATGCCTCATACTGCCGTTAGTTCTTCCAACCCTCTTCCTTTTTTCCCATATTTTCTGTAAATTTCCAGGTATGTAGAGAATTTCAGCGGGGCACATGCACTCGGCAACCTAGCGAGTGTCGCTTTGCACACCCGCCCGACAATGTCACAGTGGACACTGAGGAAAACTGTGTCACTGTCTGTATGGATTACATAAAAGGGAAATGTACACGGGACTCGTGCCGCTATTTTCACCCTCCTCTTCATCTTCAAGCGCAAATCAAGGCCTGTCAGCAACGAGCTAATGCCGCCGCAGCTGCTCAGGCTCACGCCTTGGTATGGTAACCCCACCACGCTCTCATCTCCATCCCTCATGCCACCTCCATCTCCAATGCCCCATCCCCATCCTTTTCATCTTTACTTACCCCACCCACCCCATTAACCCATACTTACACCACCCACCTCCATTCATCTTCACTTACCCCACCCACTCATCCTTATCCACTCACTTCATCTAGTACTAACCTGAGAATTCATGCTCTTTCGTTCTGCAGGCTTTTTACATGCAATGTGCCTTGAATTAGCTGCTGCTGTACTTTATGATTTTTTTTTCAAAACCATTCCTTTTGTAAAGTACTGGCAATTGTTGAACTATGCATTGGGATTATATTATCACTTTTATCATCGAAGAAATGCAGCAGCACATTTTGGAATAGCTTTGGAGAATATTTTGACGTGTATATATAAGCAATCTTTGAGGTCAACAAAGGCTCAGCCTTGCATGCACAAAGTCTACAATATCATATGATTTGCAGGCGTAATATTTATTTTGTATAAAATTTATTCAAACTTACAAGTAAGAATTCTAAAGTTATATTTGTTTTCAATGAGCATTTTATGCCTGCAATTTGAATGCTGTTTGTTTCCTTTCAAGTTATTATGGCTAGAAAGTAGTTTTGCCTATTAATATGGTGGAAACATTGAAATCAATAATAAAAAACAACTCTGCACTCGTCTATCAATGACATTTGGTTTGTTTCACCAATAACCATGGAAAATTGTGACAATATTTTACCATTTAAAAACAATCAGTATAATATAACAAATCTTATTTAATTGTATAACTTTGCAAACATTGAGTCTGTGTTATTTTGTTTACATTTAAAAAAAAATGGAATAATATTTACAAACTGTTGAGAATAATTATTCACATTATATTTTGGGTGGGTGATATATTGACTGTTTGCTTTCAGTATAGAAGGTTGGATTATGTGTGATGTTAAATGTTTCCGCCATAATACATATTGGTGCTTTTAGTAAACATTCTTGAACCATACTAAATGCTTAACAGGCTATGAATTTCAGTGTGTCAAATAAAGCGCTTTACATTTTATATTTAACGATGCAAAGCAGTTGCATGTTGATGCTTAAGAATATTTGTTTCGTTGTTCAATTGATTTGTGAAAGTTCAAAATCTTAAATTCTAAATGAATGTGCAAACCGGAAATTAGCAGTTTCATTTAAAGTGGATAACTTTATAAAGGTAAAGTTGCCGATTGTATTGCATCTGGTATGGTCAGTAGTGTTCCATGAATGCATTATGGGATAAACTTGTGGTCTATATATTGTTTGTACATACAAAAAAAGAAGACACAAATATTACGCATACATAATGCATTCTAAGGATTATTTTAATTTGCGTGTTGCATTTTGGGGCTTTGTGGGAAACATGTTATTTTGGATATCTGCTGGTATTGCGCAATTTTATTGAAACCAAAATAGTTTTGAGAAGGTACGTCAGTAGCATTTAACACAGTTACTTTTATTTACTTACCCTAATTTCGCTTCATGAGCCGCTTAATGAGCATTACTGAAGCAAAGTTTCAAATATGACGTAAGAGTCTAGTATGTATCATTTATGCATGAATATCACATAAAGTCTTTTATTTACATTGTATTTTAATGGAGACTTGCTTACTTGCTTGCTCATTAAGCTTGGTCACTTGTTTGCAGTAAACTTGCTTTCCCTGACTTCACCTTTTGTATGGTGGTGGATGTTTACCACCCGTGGTTTGAAGCCTCAACAGAAAGGTTAGGTGGTTGAGATTACCAGCCATTACTTTAAGAGAACATTTTTGTACTCAAATCTACAAACTCTTGTACCATTTGACAAAAGAAAATTGTCTTAGAGTTTCATAAGATGTCTACTCTTAAAAGCTTTAAACAGCTTTGGGGACAATACGAGTTTTAAAACTACGCAAATTTTTAACACGATGGGAATTTGGGCATTTTGAATTAGTTTGAACATTGTGCATTCTAGATTAGATATTGTAACCATGGTATGTGGGAACTTTGTTCTTTTCTCACCTTGACACCTGCAAAACTTAGTGCTTTGTCACCTAATGTATGCTAGTTTAGTAAAGCACCTTACTGTATATATACCTTGCCACACCTCTCTTGACCTTTACCTCGAACCTTAACCTTTGCTTCCTACACCACGATCACGTGTACATGCAAAAAAAAAGAAAGAAAAAACAAATCGAAATATCCAGAATTAGCCAAAGCCACCACTCAACAGAGTGGGGCTGTGGGTAAAACCATTGTGATGGGGAGTTGGGAAGTGAATAACTTCCCAGAAAACTATTGGTTGAAATTGGGGCGGATTTTGTATCCTGAAATATAGGGACATGCTTTGAACGTCAAGCCAGGGAACTTATGAGCATGATCATGTCTGCCTATATGTGGCATATTGTTATGTATTTGTTGAAATGAACTTTTCAGTTTGCCTGGATTGGACTACGCATATTTTGTCTATGCTTTTATAATCATTGTTCATGATATATATACGTATTTTTATATGTGTTGATGATGAAGTACCTTAAACTCACAGATATTTATTATGCTTGTTTTGTACTCGTTTCAATAAAAGCCAACCAGATTTGCTTCTTTACTAATGTCATCCCAAATCCATTACCCAATTTGTAGCAGTCATTGACATGCTTTTATAAATCAAATTGTGTTTTGATTGCATTTTTAGATGGGCATATATTATGAAGATATGGCAACGGTATTGTATCTTTTACTCAGCAAAATATTAATCTGCGTGGCTNATGCGATGTGTGATTGGTTTAATATTGAGTGATTGGATTTATGAGCTTTTGTGTATTTAATTTGGATTAATGTGCACATGTGTTTTAACTATATATCCTCTAGGATACTTGTGTTAATAGATTGAATTACAAAATGGACCGTTTTGTGGTTCGTTCTTCAGGACCGCAGGAACCAAGTGCTAAGAAGAGATGTCTCGATGAGACACAGTCTGATACATCTAAGCGTCCAAAATTCACAAGATATCGTCAGCTACTGACTAGAAATGATATTGACTGTGTACTATAACTGTGAACTGAGTGCAGTTTAATAAGACTATTTGCTATTGGACTGAATGAAATCATTGTGTCATTGTGTCAATGTATGATACTGTTGATAAGTGATTGGTTATGTCTACTGCATGTCACATCATAATACTTGTTGTATAATGTGTATGTAATTGAATAAATAAAATAAAGATGAAAACTCCCCTCTTACCATTTTGTAGGTAAATTTTATGGGCTACCAAATATTTTTACTGGTAGCCCAGTGGGCTACCTGAAAAATAGGAAATTTGTCGGACACTGATTTAACGATGCAAAGCAGTTGCATGTTGATGCTTAAGAATATTTGTTTCTTTGTTCAATTGATTTGTGAAAGTTCAAAATCTTAAATTCTAAATGAATTTGCAAACCGGAAAATTAGCAGTTTCATTTAAAGTGGATAACTTTATAAAGGTAAAGTTGCCGATTGTATTGCATCTGGTATGGTCAGTAGTGTTCCATGAATGCATTATGGGATATACTTGTGGTCTATATATTGTTTGTACATACAAATAAAGAAGACACAAATATTACGCATACATAATGCATTCTAAGGATTATTTTAATTTGCGTGTTGCATTTTGGGGCTTTGTGGGAAACATGTTATTTTGGATATCTGCTGGTATTGCGCAATTTTATTGAAACCAAAATAGTTTTGAGAAGGTACGTCAGTAGCATTTAACAGAGTTACTTTTATTTACTTACCTAATCTCGCTTAATGAGCCGCTTAATGAGCATAACTGAAGCAAAGTTTCAAATAAGACGTGAGAGTCTAGTATGTATCATTTATGCATGAATATCACATAAAGTCTTTTATTTACATTGTATATTAATGGAGACTTGCTTACTTGCTTGCTCATTAAGCTTGGTCACTTGTTTGCAGTAAACTTGCTTTCCCTGACTTCACCTTTTGTATGGTGGTGGATGTTTACCACCCGTGGTTTGAAGCCTCAACAGAAAGGTTAGGCGGTTGAGGTTACCAGCCATTACTTTAAGAAAACATTTTTGTACTCAAATCTACAAACTCTTGTACCATTTGACAAAAGAAAATTGTCTAAGAGTTTCATTAGATGGCTACTCTTAAAAGCTTTAAACAGCTTTGGGGACAACACGAGTTTTAAAACTACGCAAATTTTTAACACGATGGGAATTTGGGCATTTTGAATTAGTTTGAACATTGTGCATTCTAGATTAGATATTGTAACAATGGTATGTGGGAACTTTGTTCTTTTCTCACCTTGACACCTGCAAAACTTAGTGCTTTGTCACCTAATGTATGCTAGTTTAGTATAGCACCTTACTGTATATATACCTTGCCACACCTCTCTTGACCTTTACCTCGAACCTTAACCTTTGCTTCCTACACCACGATCACGTGTACATGCAAAAAAAAAGAAAGAAAAAACAAATCGAAATATCCAGAATTAGCCAAAGCCACCACTCAACAGAGTGGGGCTGTGGGTAAAACCATTGTGATGGGGAGTTGGGAAGTGAATAACTTCCCAGAAAACTATTGGTTGAAATTGGGGCGGATTTTGTATCCTGAAATATAGGGACATGCTTTGAACGTCAAGCCAGGGAACTTATGAGCATGATCATGTCTGCCTATATGTGGCATATTGTTATGTATTTGTTGAAATGAACTTTTCAGTTTGCCTGGATTGGACTACGCATATTTTGTCTATGCTTTTATAATCATTGTTCATGATATATATATGTATTTTTATATGTGTTGATGATGAAGTACCTTAAACTCACAGATATTTATTATGCTTGTTTTGTACTCGTTTCAATAAAAGCCAACCAGATTTGCTTCTTTACTAATGTCATCCCAAATCCATTACCCAATTTGTAGCAGTCATTGACATGCTTTTATAAATCAAATTGTGTTTTGATTGCATTTTTAGATGGGCATATATTATGAAGATATGGCAACGGTATTGTATCTTTTACTCAGCAAAATATTAATCTGCGTGGCTTTTAGTCAGTTTATTGTTCGGCTTATTGCTTGAAATAGTTTCTTTAGATGAATTGCTAATCGTGCAAGGACAGCTTGTGTTAATTTGGCAGGGAATCCTTACATCCAGTGCAACACATAACCAAAACAGCTAAAGCATTCCAAATGATGCACTTCCTGTCATGTGACTGATGGGCACAGCAAGATGGCAGCCATTTTGAATTTTGTCCTATTTAAATCAGTTATTCGCGGTGTTTTACACATTATTGGTCTCAAATTCTGTTGCAGGCTTTTCATAGTAAAAGTGTCTTCTATTTTCAGGGATTTATTGTTAAAACACGCATAATTTTAGTAGTATAGGGCCTAATTTTGTAAATGAAACTACAGAAAATTGTTGACAAAATTGATCAATCTCTGACCATGCTTTTGTGGCGTTTTCTATACCCACCTTTAACTCTGAATTTCTGGCTGCACAACTGGTGCTTGTGAAGTATCTCTTTGGACAATATTGGCTATGATTTCACCATTATTTGCAAATTATGCTAATGTATGCGTACTAATTTCAAAGGTCACAAATGGACAAGTGACTGTTCAGTTTTGTCTTTTATTGCTTGATTGAAATCTAAACAGACTCTAGACAAAGTGAAAAACTCAAAAAGTTCAAAATTCTTTGGCATCAAAAACAACAACAAACCATTATCGAACAATGACAAAAAAAGTTAAAATCTGGTTCGTAAAAATGTTTGCACAAGTTGCTGACTGAGATCGATTTAACATTTTGAATATTCTGACCGTGAGTGAGTTTGCGATTCTATAAGCACCGTATGAGCTTTTTGCACATGTGATGAAACCCCTTTCCCACAGCTATGGAAGCTAGCATAAATGTTCAGTCCTGCATTTATAGACTGCATTTCTAAAGCTGGGTGCAGTTTTTTGGGGGTGGGCCTTTGCTATGATATCGTTTTTGGCGAAAAAAATGTACTGTATACTCTTTCTGTCTAGAGGCTGTTTGTTAAACTTTTTACACTGTAACAATATGTACTCTGAAGGGTCGGAGAAGACACCTGCAATAGCAAACTCTTTTATGTTTTGTTTATTTATTGGATGACAACAATGACGAACAAGTTCAGTATGCATGTTGGATTGAACATTTTTTACCGATGGTGCTATTTTTATTTTATTTTCATCACCTCCCATCATGCCTTGTGCTGCTGTGCTTGCTGTTGTCATGTGCTGCCAAATTCCCGCCAACTTTACGTATGGCCATTCAAACCGTTGCCCCTGTCAACTTGCCACAAACACATAAATTCGAACGGATGTCCGTCGCTAATTATACATTAGCCGCACGTCGTTGAGGTGTTGACTGGCAAGAAACGCCCGCGTGACCCCAGCGAAGAGATGATGCTGGTATTTTTTACTTTAAATAATAAAGTTTCCAAATCTAAACATGGTGCTAGTCATTATTTCCGACGACAACAAAAAATGTTATGTTCGTAGTATCCCTATTACTTAAAAAAGTCAACGCTTATTGGGGATCTTATAATAGTGTGCTTGTCAGTACGGTTTTGGTTGTTGTTTTTGTCCTGGTCCAAATATTGTCAATCAGTTATGGTCTGTCTGTTAGTCATCCCACATATAACCATCAAATAATCTTGAAGGAAATAATGACTATGCCATGTAAATACTCAAAATAAAAACATTTTTTAAAGATAAATAAACAAAAAAAAACGAGACATTTTTGTTTACCGGATCCATGCTTTCAGCATGTAGATGTAGTTTTGCTTCTGAAAGTAACAAGGTTTCCGCACAGTCACATGACAACTTTATTATATTGTGTATAAACTTATTATGCTCTCTATTCTGCTTGTAGATTTATTTCATTCTTAATACAACACAATGTATATTGGTGACATGAGTTTTTTGTTTTTTTTTCCTGGAACTTTTGTGAGCAGCTTGGTGTATAAGGAAGTGCATTTTTTTGTAAGCTACTTTTGGCATGGTTATAATCTTTTATAGCAGTTATATGTCATGGAACTTTTCATCGTATTTTAGAACATAAGGTCCCTTAAATTGCATTAAATTTGGGGATTCCAGAGGTCTTTTGAATTTAGAGATTTTCTTTATGTTTTGCAGTCTTTACAATAATTGTAATTACTCCGCAGCGCCAACAATATGCAATTATAGTAACAGGTGAACTTTTCATAAGCCTTACTATATACATAACTGAATTTCTACAGGCCCAAATTATTTTTCACTAGTCCTAGGTTCTCGGGCTAGTGGTGAGCATGAAGACTGCTTTTGCAAAAAGGGAGTCTAATCTGCTGTTTGTTAATTTGTAAAAACTCAACAACAATGTAGTCCTATATCCACTTGAGTCATGATTAAAGTGTATATAAAGGTACCAACATACAATGTGTTATGCAGTAATCTCACTTCATATGATTCATATCCAAAAAGAATATATTAACCCTTTGCATGCTGGGAAATTTGTGGTCTGCTAAAATGTTGTCTGCTAAATTTCTAAAATTAGCATTTTCTTCGATTTTTTTTCAAAGAATACTATCAGAATAGCAAACAGTTTGGATCCTGATGAGACGCCACGTTCTGTGGCGTCTCATCTGGATCCAAACTGTTTGCAAAGGCCTTCAAAATCGGGTTCCAGCGCTCAAAGGGTTAATGGCAATTTAAAAGCTATTCAGTGCAAGAACATCTTAATTCTTTCAGATAGTAACTTAAGGGTTGGGATAGGTGTGAAGTTTTTAAATGGTAACTTTAGGGTGGGGAATAGGTTTGATTTATTCAAATAGTAACTTAAGGGTACGTTATAAGTGTGGAATTAAAAGGGTGTATGGTCAGGGGCCAAGCTGTTCACAAGGTTTCATGCGTGAGTTTTTCGTGAGTTTCCTGTACTGAAAGCTAAATTACGAATCTTCACGCTGTGGTATTTGCATGACTGGCTGTTAACTGTACATTGAAATGGCTTTATATATTAGTATCAAAACTAAGACCAGTGTATATTGTTTGAATTTTCACATAACAAAATTTGCTAGACACTTGTCTGCTTGTATATGTGTATTTATCCAGTCTGGGGGTGGCTTTTTCGATTAATTTTCGCTAAATAGATTTGTTGTATGTCAGTTTGACTTATTCACCAAAAGTAAAAACGTAAATTGGCCAAATGCCACACAAATTTAAAAAGAGAACATTAAATTTTGTCATGTGGTTTTGCAACCTGCTCTGTTTTTGGATAACTCTTGAACATGATTACATTCAAAAATTAGAATTTTCTTTTATACTTATAATGATATTTTTTATAAGTATAAAACATGTTCAGAGTTATAACAAATGAAAAAAATATCTTTATCTTCTTTAAAGCTGAAAGCTTGAATGTTTTGGGACTATTGCTTCCAGTTTTGTAAAATTTTAAAAAAATAACCAGATTTTAAATTTTGTCCGCTTTGTGTACGAGTCCCAACTCTATATATGCGGTTACACAGCACTCACAATTGTGTCGAACCCAGAGTCACTAACATGTATACCACATACTGCTTTCAATTCCTAATGCATTGCAACTGATAATTACTAGAAGATTGCCTGTTGATATAATAGGAACATATTACAGTTATAAATGCAACAGTCAACATTTAATAGATATCTGTCTACAACGAGAAATAATTTAATACAAATGGTATAATTTCTGAATATCTCTGAAAAAAATTAGCCTCCTTATAGAATTGCAAAATGTTATTTCATGTTTTATTAATCTTTATTTGATAGTCAATTATATGAACAATTAATGAAACTGTCATATAAAATTCAATTAACGTGATTAGCTGTAATCTTTTCCAATTCATGGAAATTGACCCTGAAGATCTGTAAATAGTAGCTAATTTGTGAGACAATTGTGGACTTTGCATCTCCTTCAACATGATCGTGGATTGGTATTTTGTTTTCCAGCAGGGAGAAGAAAAAAGAACCGATTCACCAAAAAACTAGATTTTTCTATGCGGTCCTGAGTTAATCCATATTATTGATAAATTGCTGCTCATGTCAAATAAAAAGCATAGCAATTAGAGGTTGTTACAATTTTCCAATCAATCAGAAAAGGTCAATCATGGATATTTAAAAATAAAATAACAGTTTTAAAGGTCATACTGTTCATAGAAAATTGACATTTCTATGTTCTCAATTTATATTTTATATGCATAAAGGTCAAGCCCAATTAGCACGACAATATGTTCACTACTATTATTTATTATCCATCGGCAATCTTGTAAGGATTTGTTTACATATTGGTTTCACTTAAGATGGTATGTGTGTGTTTGTGATGGTCTATAATTTTGCAGTTGTGCAAACTGAAAAAAAAGTATTTTTGGCTGTTTGTAAGCAGCATCTGTGTTTTAAAGTTTATATTGCTGCAACATAACAGTAAAATATCCTTTACTGGTTTTTCTTTTCTAGAACATCTTTTAACTGGGGCCTGTTTCCATATATGTCTGTGGCTTTGTTTCATTACCTTGCTAATGGTTGCTATATGTTTATTTTGAAGAAAAAAACAACAGATCTTAAGAATGCACTATTTTGGTTGCTTAATGGATTCTGACTTGTCGTAAAAAAAGTTGCCTGTATTCCTAAGGTCACCATTTAAGCCGCCCATTTGTTTTGGTGACTCTTCTGTCTGAGTTGCTTCAATTGCCTCATTGTCTGCAAAAAGCGTGTATGATGCCATTCTTATTGGTTTAGTTTTGCAGTTGACATCATATTTGTGCTTCATTATGTTTCGATGGCAAGGTCAATACCATGTTTTCAGGGCCAGTGGTCCATATTTGGTAATTACATGTTGCGCCTTACCTATAATTAGCCCTGTCATTGTGATTTTCATCTCAATTTGTAGTGGGCATTGTGGATATAGGATAAAGTGTACTTATAGACAGGTCTCCTTAATTTTAATAAGCAAAATAATCAGTTAAAAAGTGTAAAGGTTTTGAAAGCATGTATGGTACACACTGTCTGAAGTTTTTCTCAAGCCGAAATTTTATTGGGTGCTTGTCTGGAAACAAATAATGTATATATGAATTTTTTATTTTTGAATTGTGTTTGTCAATGATGAACATTGCTTATTTGTTTTAAATGAGGTTTATGGCATATCATTACGATGTCCTATTTCAGTCACAGATGCCGGGCATGATGGGCCAGATTAAGCGGGTGGCGATGGCCGACACGAAGGGTCTGCCGATGTACCAGCCGTTCACAAATGTCTCGTATCAGCAGGCGATAGCAGCGATGCAACTGCAGCACCAGCCTCAGTACATACCCGTGTCGTGTGAGTATTTTCCTAGCATGTGGTCTGTATGTATTAGTACACTGTGATAAAATAGGGACTGCTTTATTTTACTTACCAATTAAGGTACTGTTTCTAGTTTTGATAAACTTGGTATTCACCTTTTGGTTTTTACTATGAGATTATAATGTTATGTTGAAAAAAACAAATAGACATAATTATGTTGTTCTATGGCATATGATAGGGCACTTGTCTGTTGGAATATTAGTATGTGCCCTTCCAATGGGTAAACCAACTTACAGAGGAAGAGTATAAGCTGGTTAAACTGACTTCCGCAATATGATTGAATTACTTTTGTAAAACAGTGATAAATCCAAACAAACATAATACCAATCTTTCAACTCATCAAATATTTTTATTGTCTGGAACTTTGGTGCCATAAATCTGCCTCATTAATCATGCGGGGAATGCATTTTACTAACATTTTCATGTTTATGGCAACTTTATTGTTATTTGATTTAATCTTGACATGTAATTGCTTTCCCACTGACAACTTTCTGTTTTAATTGCTACATTAACTTCAGTTCCGTGATAACAAAATGTATGGTTCTGAACCAAAAAGAACACAACATACAGTTATCATCTGAGACTTAGTCATTTAGAATTTATATACCAATTCACCTATGAAACAGTACCTTAATTGAATGCATTAACACACATATATTAAAACAGCTTGTTTTATTTTATTACCATGGTATTTATGATGTATTCTGATTTCGTGTTTGGGAACAGTTAAGAAAGCTTGACACATCATACTTTTGAATTGCATGATGGAATTATTTATTGATAAGCTATAGCGATTTCTGGAAAAAGTATCATCTTTTATTCCATGGGAATTCCCCTGTATTCCCTCCATCAATAACAATCCATCACTTATTTTTTTGCGTTGAAATGAGTTGGACACATAATTAATAATTGTTTTGCATTTTTATGTCCCCAAGTATAGACTGGGGGACATATTGTTTTTGCCCTGTCTGTTTGTTGGTTTGTTTGTGTGTTTGTTGGTTTTTTGGTTTGCGTCAAACTTTAACATTTGCCATAACTTTTGCAATATTGAACATAGCAACTTCATATTTGGCATGCATGTGTATCTCATGGAGCTGCACATTTTCAGTGATGAAAGGTCAAGGTCATCCTTCAAGGTCAAAGTCAAATATATGGACTTTTGCAATATTGAAGAAAGCAACTTTATATTTGGCATGCATGTGTATCTCATGGAGCTGCACATTTTGAGTAATCAAAGGTCACGGTCATCCTTTAAGGTCAAAGGTCAAATATATGGGGGACATAGTGTTTCACAAATTTATCTTTTTATTGTTGTACTAACCAGTGGTGGTGTATAAAGATTTAACTGATTAACAATTGTGTTTCTTCGGTTGAATTATCCATGCACATTGGTCACTGTTTTCTTGCACATGTTCTGTAATATGTTGTATGATATATTATGTTGCATTTTGGTCTTTTAAATTGCTTTTATTAACAACATGTATCAGCCAAACGAAATTCTTCAAAATCATTAGATCTTTATAAATGGAGTTATGTGAGGATAATAAATACAGATCAGGATGAATTTGAAAATATTTCAATATAAATGAGTGCATTGGTGCAAAAAGGTACATGTGGCATTTAATTTTAATGGCGTATGGTATTTATTTTACCAATAGGTGAAATAAAGATGAACTTGAATATTCAAATATTTCATTTGGCTAATACAGACACTTGTATAGTGAAGACACTAGCTAACAACAGTGTTGTATTTATCTTTTATTTCATGCTCGTTCACCTGTCCGTGTGCTTTACTTGCTTCAACACCTAAACTCACCTGCATGTGGCTATCAAAAAACAACAACAACACAATACAAACAAATATCGCTGCCTGCTGCTACCTTTGCCATGAAAATTGCATTCAAAAACATTTTAAACTCCACATGAACACTGCACTTAAAAATGGGGTACTGTCCCAAAATCGGCACACTTATCAATGGCCCGTCGCGCCTCCCGCCCTTGACTACGACCCTGCTGCCATGACTACGACCCTGCCTGGTTGCCTTGGTAACAGTGCCGATGATGGTTGCCCCGGAAATGGCCACCTTGGTGCCGGGGCCCTTGCCTGGGAGCATTGTTCCTAACAATGTGCATAGTGTTAATTACTTTGATGAAAATAGACAGGTATATGAAACTTTAACGTCATTTAACTTTTTTGTTTAAAAAGTAATGAGGATAATTTCTGATGGATATTTTGATAAAAATTCATATATTCCGCTTAGGTAAAGAAATTAATATTTGCACTACAGTTATCCAAAAAAAAAAATGACATTTGTTCCATCTAAATTAGAATCAGATGATTAATTAAATTATTAATTTGTATATTTAAACAAAATATTTGTTTTATTTATTGCATTCACACCTTAAGATGGTTACAAACAATTGCGTAATAATAATGATCCTCTCTAGTTCCAATCTTCTTCGCGTATACCAAATTAAGGGGAGGAAATCTTGAAACAAACATTTTTAGCTTGAGGTAACAAATGCCTAAACTACAACGCTAGAGTCAAGCATCTGTAAGCATCACACCCTTGTAGAACGTTTCACCTGCATGGCATATCTTGTATTTTGTTTTCTAGATTATATTTATTTGCGCTGGTCATTCGCTTTCTATTTTTAACACAAAAATATGTATGTATTGCAAAATGGTTGTATTCATTTATTTACTATTTGGTGAATGAAATAAGTAGTCTTTTGTATATACCGTCGTAGGAAATTCGCACGTATTGATGTGTTTAATTTTTATGATGACCTATTAAAAAGCTAGACAGCTGCTTTAATTATTTGGATGGCACCTGATTCAACATGGCTTTGCAAATGCAAGAAGACTAACCCTTCCTACTCTTTCATAGTGGGACTTTGCAACTTGTTAACCTTTACGCAAACCTAGCTACTAATCAACTTATTAACTGCATTAACATAACAATATGTTTTTGTATAGTAAAATCTTCTTTGTTTTATAGGTGAACAGTTTATTCAAGATATGACTTAATTTTGCTCGGAAATTATTTTAATGGGTATTGACAAAAAATCTTATTAACAATTTATGCAAATTTGTAAACAAAAATGGAAATACTGAACACATTTGTAAGAAATTATCATGTCATGTAAGTTAATGGGTTGATGTTAAATTGTAATGTTCCATTACACCGTCTGCGAATTGTATTTGTTAACTGTGCAATATTTGTATATATTTATTTGCCAATTTGCTATTTCACTTTGTTGCTATGACAACAAGCTCTGACCTTGACCTCGGCTGCTCTTACAGTTGCTGGACACCCTCCCAGTGTGCAAAGATTTTAAGTTGGGTATGTGCCAAAGGCCAACCTGCAAGTACGTTCACGTCATAGAAGGTTCGTACAACAAAGTTCAGATTATGAACTTAAAAATATTTGACACATTTTATTATTCTGATTTTTTTAATGGGGACTTTTTAGCATATTTTCTGGGTTGAGCCTGTGCTGTGCATCTTAAGAAAGATTTATTCAGCATTACCACAACATTCTGACCATCAACTAAATTATAATTATTTTTGCATACACGTTTGGCTTACTTAGATACTTTTAGCGTATTTCCTGGATAGAGCCAGTTCTTTGCATCTTTGGAAAGATTGCTTAAGCACTCTCTCTAAGGAAATGAGCTATTGCTAGCAAGCTGTTCTCTAGGGACACAACATTGCATGTTTATGTAACAATACAATTTTGAAGAAACAATGATCAATTTCCCTTGTTGATTTCATGTCTCAGATGATATCCTTTATTTCCTAATCTTACTGATCCCAGATATTGTTTTTAAATAAAAAATGCAGTACTAAAATGTACATATAGTAAACATAATTTTTCATAAGGTCTGTTATATGAGAGTGGCCATTTTGTATGTGTCACCGATACTTGTGCTGATTGGAGTAGAATGCTGTTTTAAAATTCTATTTAGAAGGACAAAAATATACATTTTATTTGTATTTGTTTGTTAGTATTTACAAGTGCTAAGTTAAAAAATACACTATACTATTGATTTTTTAAAGTAATTGAAATCCTCTTTCAAATATGTGAATAAAGATCATACATAGTTGATACATAAAGATTTTTCATATCCTCAATAGCAAACAAGGTACCATTTATAGTACAAAATCATCAAATATTGTACTGTTTGTATTTCAGAGTATGTAGAAGTTAATGATGGTCGAGTGATAGTCTGCAGGGACGCAGTGCGCGGCAAGTGTTCTCGGCCAACTTGCAAATATTACCACATACCCGTACCCCTCCCACCTTCAGAATAGTGAAGTCCACTTGATTGATGATCTTCTGGGTGCACTTAATTTGTGTGCCTTGATTGAACCAAATTTAATCGATTATTAACCAACATAGAAACTGATACTGTTGGTTTTTTTTATGTGAAGACACACATTTATTAACCTAAAGTTCTATAAACTTATAATCATATAATATCTTGAACAGTGTGTAAGTAGGTTTTTTATATATAAATTTTTGGCACAAAACATGTGTAGTTTGTAAAATGAGAAACCAAAGCTACTTAGCAACGAGAAGAGTTTTTTACGTTCCACTGATGAAAGGTGAATACACGGAATCTAGTCAGTTGTTGATGTTACAAAGAAAACATTTTTGTGTCACTGAAAAACTGTTGCAGCAAAAACATTTAAAAGAGAACAAGTTGGCTGAGAGGAGGGAGACATTAGATCCTTGGTCTTCAGAGAGAGCGTACGGGGGATAATTCTGCAAATTGCCATGGAAACGGTCTTGTGATAATTAAATTTATAGACTTTGTAAAAGTCTGAGGTTGTAAACCAAAGACTAAAAGCCATATCCATAATCGGAAGGAAATCCCGTAAGCATTTATGTATCAAATACATGTTACCGCTTTGTTGTAGGGATTTTATCCGGTTTCGCAGATATTTTTTTTACAAGCTATAAGACAAACTTGTGATATATTGCTGATGTTGAAAATAATATTTTCACATGTCAGACTGTATATTTTTGTATAGCCGGCGGATGCCATTTGTACAAATTTTCATCATTTTGTTCACAAAAAATCAGCTACAATATCCATGCTTTGACAGATGTGAAGTTTGTAAACTAGCTTCGTTATGACTTGCATTAATTTTTTATGAACAAAATGATGTAATTTGTTTAGAAATTAACAATTGAGCGTTACTTGTGTATCAATGCTTTAAAAGTTGCTGAGCCAACCATACCCATCCTTGAACATTCTGAATGGCAAGCATACTATGAAAAGTCAATACATACAATGATACAGAAATGTATTTCACCAAAAAGAAAATTCCAATATCTTAAAATCTTTATATAAATTTCAGGGAGATATTTTTGTGTAGAACAGCCATCAAATTTACAACTTAAGTTTGCGTTTCATGCCTGCCAATCCACTGAATGTTCATGGACAGCTATGGTTAGCCTATGTGCAGAATTTCTAACAAGCTTATCGCTTATAGTTGTTAACAGCCCGCTATATGATTAATACATCATCTTGTTGTTGTTGGTATTTGCAGAAGCGTTCCGCGTATGAAACTGTATTCCTTAGCAGCGCACTGATTGGTTCTCTGCTACTTTTCAAAACTAGCATGAAGCATTTTGATTGGTTGGTTTGAATTCGAACTCAACCAATCATATTTGAGCGCTTTTGATTTTGTAAATTACCAGAGAATTAATTGTCACAATTGTGTTTAAATGCATTACTTCTTCATATTGCAGTTACTTTCGTGCATTGTTTAAGCTTGCATGGAAAGTCTATTGGACTTTGGAAAAGCCCAGATATTTTTTCTCATTGTTCATTTTAATGCATTTGATTTGTTTTTGTTGTACACTGTTTTTATTATGCCTGGTGCAATGACTTTGTTGGTACACAACCTATTATAACTGACAGATACCAGTTATTCTCAACAAAAATGTGCCATAGTTGGTTATTATGTCCCAGAAACACTTGGACTGTGCTTGATTTTTGCCGATTGTTGTTGTACATATTATTTAGAATGTTTGTGGTTCTTTTTTATCATGTTTTCATGTTTTTGGATAAGCATTTACATTATGGTTTTGAATTACAAAACCATAACAAATAACATTATTGATCTTTGTGAATTATTTATGAGGTTCGTCATAAAATTTAAAAACATTTTTTTAATATCAAAGTTTCAAAAACATACATTTTTAAGAGAACTGTTAGAACTAAATAAATTAAAAGCACAATACATTTCACATTTTGAATTGCATCACATATTTCAAGGACATACTCTGTTTTTAAAATTCTGTCATGATTTAAGAACATAAGCAAATTTATGACATTGCATTTATATTTATTGCTTTCTGATAATTTGTTGTAAGATTTGTTTCATGCCATCAATTACCATTTTTGTCATCTATAAACTATAAAAAGTGCCATGTTTCAATACTACATAATTATATTTTATAATAATGTGTATTATTATTATTAGTTTTTGTATACATTTTGCCTGGTTAAATTTACAATTTGATACTGAATACATGTGAAATGTAATTTATTGAAATTTTTATGTTGACTTAATACAATAAGAAATCAAGACAAAAGTTGTGTAAGAGAAAGTGATTTTTAAATATTACAATCTACTTTATGCTTCGCTTCGTTAATTTCAGTAAAGTCTTGCTTACCAGAAATTCAAGTAATCAAAACTTATGCTTACAACGTTCCTTACAGATGATAATAGTCTCAAAACATTGTATGGATGAATAGTTATTGTTTTCTGTGTTTGTTGTATACTGCCCTGTGATTGGGCATATAAAGTATTTGTAATTTGTTACATGATTTTCCATTGGTGCAGGAGATGATCACATTGTGTTACAAGCCAATGAGAATCTCTCTCTTTTTTTGTTAAGAATTTGTTGTCTCACGTTTGATTTATTAGTATTGTGAATAAGTAATATAGTTTGTTTGCTGTTAAAATAATTTAATAACTACATTAATTGAAGTTTTCAAACTTGTGTGTAATCACTCAGAAAATTTATGGCAAGTACATTCTTCTAATAAGCTAGATATCTTTTGTGATTTCTTTGATAAACATGTACTTCACAGTTTATTAGTTGTATTTTAATTAACATATGTGATATTATGTACATTGTGTTCTTGTGATGGCGTTAACGGTTTTTAGTCTTAACACACATGCTTTAAGGATATTTTTTCTCCTAAGAATCACATTTTATTATTGTTTTAAAATGTTTGCATATAAATATCACATTTTATAAATTACAGTTTTATGTAATAATTTGCGAAAAATTGAGAAGTGCCATTTGAATATTTATGCCATAACACATGTGTCTTGCAAAGTAAAAAAAAACAAACAAATACAAAACAATCTTTAAAAACCCTATGCACTGAATGTTTAATTCCTCATAACTTCTTGCAAACAAGAACCCACTGGACATTTATTAAATATTTTTAGAAATTCGTACAATTTGGGCATGCGAAATTTATTAAATAAATATATATATAAGGCAAATCTTAAGATATATACAATCTTATGGAAATAAGTTCTAATCTTTGCATTTTAAAGAACATAAATACCTGATGATTCCAAAACACACAAATATTAGAATTTCTGTTTAATTGTGTGCCATGATCAAATAAAATGTTTTTAGTTCAATTTTGCAAATTTCTGTCCATTCAGCACAAAACAGGGAAAGTTAAGTGGCCTTCTGTATTTTAGTATTTTACCAAAGCTTTTTGCAAAGCTTAACAGCATTTTAATATGTGGTAATCAGCTATTGTTCCTCCAGTTTTTGGTACCTAGCTAGCTTAAATAATCAACAAAACTATCTGCTGAAATATTATTACTACATTCCAATTTGTTGAGCACATCATATTTTCGTCATGCAAAGTTTTCACTATAAAAATAGCGTAAAAATCATTTGTCCTGATAGAGAAATATTCATGTACCATGACTTCCATAGAGATTGGGTACCTATTATAAGAGTATCTTTATTTTCCTAAAACATAAAATATGGTTTCATTGTATCACTTGCCATGTCAAACAACTAAGAAATGATTCCGGTGATTTTGATATTGATGTACCATTACAGACATTGCTTCATGTTAATGCTTGGGATGTCGTAGCGATTTTGCGTGATAATTTAATTTCCTACTATGTTATTGAGGTGTTTATCACACATGTCCATAGATCCATCGTTTTGGTGTAAGCAAATTAATTCAATTTGACTTGTGAAAGTTGGCATACATTTCAAAATTGTTAATTTATTTAAAATATAAACGTTATATGGTTTATAAGGTAATATTTAAATTATTAAGTAAGTGGCAAGGTGTATTCCGTAATACCCATGAATCTGAAGCAATGTTTGTGAATGGACTATTTGGTAGCATTATGTATATTTTAAATTGACATTCATTTAAAGCATGTGTGTGTTTTGTGTATATTTTCTATTGTGGGGTTTGTAATCATATTTCATTGAGAATGCATGTATGGGTTATTATTTGGGAGATTACACGTTACATAATTATAAGTCCATACTTCTTCGTATCACTAAGTTGGAAAACTATGAACTTCTACAGTACTATACAAAGCAAAGAGTCAAAACAATAGAAATAAAATTAGCCTTGATTTATCATTACTTAAATTAATTGATTTTGGCTGTGCCATAAATTATCTTGTAAAAACTTGTCCATTTAAAGATAGTGATGTAGTGTAAAAACAAATCAGAAAAATAGTTATTTTCAATAGTTCTATTTTTGTTGTAATTCAAATGTGTAATCCTAAATAGTAACATAGACAATTGGCATACATAATGTAATCTAAACACCATAATTAAAGTACGTTTAATTTTTAGTATCTTAATAATTACGAAGATTTGTATAGATTTGTGCGCGGAAGATTATCCATGTAAGACAATATAGTCTCCAAATACAATGTCTGTGTGTATGAGATTTCTTGTAAAGGTATGAAAAGTTCACATTTTGCAGAGGTGTTGTTTTGTTTGACTGATGTTTAGAACATGTAATGTTCCTTATACAACTGTTTGTAAAGTACATATGTTTTTGAGATGTTTTAAATATCAATATAATGATGATAAATTCTGTATAATATGTTATATTTCTTTGTATTATTTTGTACAATACAAATGTTAGACAAAGCAGTTGATTTTACCAAAATGTGTAGATTTATTAACGCTTAATGTACGCTTTTTAACGCTTTGTGTGTCACATTCTTTGGCTGTGAAACAGTCACGCTAATTTTAGTACCCTGCCAAGTGAAATTAAATCTTAACCACGAGATATGCCTCTTTTAAACATGTGGTTTTGATATTCCAATTTTAGACAGAAACCATTCTTAAAATGACAATTTTTAAAATATATTTTACAAAAAAAGGTTGTCTATGAATAAATGTAACCTCTTTTGATGCTAAGTGTTACTTGAAACGTTCAGGACCTGTAATTTTGTGAAGTATTTTCAGTAATGGTTGAGGATTTATGTATTTTATATTCTTGTGTATGTGTATACAACTTATTAGATTTTTTATCTTAATTTTCTGAAGTGAGATACAAATTGACTTTGATGCTACAAATGGTTGTTGTTGGAATTGGTTCTGCTGTCCTAGCTGCTGATGGCATAGCTGTTTAATAACCAGCATCTTCAATAACCATTCACAGAAACTAATATTGTTTCCTTGCAAAATATGACTTGCTCCTATTGATTATATGGGTTATAAGTTTAACCCATTTATGCCTAGCGTCTACAAAAAAGGCCTTGGCAAACAGCGAAGACCCAGATGAGACGCCGCATAATGCGGCGTCTCATCATGGTCTTGGCCTTTGCTTAAAAGAATTTCTGTAAGCAATATTCTAAATATAGAAATAAATATACTAGGCATCCCTTATTTTGGAAATAAATTGATCCTATTTAGTAGGATGGGAGAGTCCACTAGGCATAAATTGGTTAATAACACTACATCGGTGATTTTAATATTTTATCCAATTTTGAATGTACAATTATTCGTGGCTATGTTTTATCAGCAGGGAGCACATGTCAGAAAGGTTCCAATCAGCAATATTGCTTAACCTTTTGATGCTACAAATGTTTTTTAATGTTTATAGCTGGGGTTTTTTACGTTGGAGTTTTTGGCATTTTCTTTAATACTGGCTCTTTTAAAAACAACAACACTAGAATGTGTGTACAATATTGTTTCAGTGGGGAAAGTAATTAATTAGGGACAATCTCATACTCTGATGGGGACGAAATCTTTGGCAAAGTATTAAAGAAACAACTGCCCAAACTTCTGTTGTAGTTGAAAGTTGTTAATCCTGTAATTTAGGTTGTCACATGGTCTTAATAGTTGTATTTTGTGTTCTTTTATTGTTATAATATTTTTTTTTCCATTTCATTG
This sequence comes from Dreissena rostriformis, assembly GCA_007657795.1. Classification (NCBI taxonomy): domain Eukaryota; kingdom Metazoa; phylum Mollusca; class Bivalvia; order Myida; family Dreissenidae; genus Dreissena; species Dreissena rostriformis. The sequence continues at coordinate 5,406 of VMBQ01000998.1, read as the reverse complement.
ATTGCCATAAAAATTTTACATCGATGTTCAAACCAACAATGTGCCATGATGATTATAAAAATATGTTTCAAAAACTGTTTATTTAAAACATCACATATACATGTGAATAATGCTGATAATTAATCCAAACTCCTATTAAAAGGATACATTGTTAACGCCATTTGTTTGTATAATTGTAGCAAATGATATTAAGTATATCAAACAAATATCACGTAATATTAATAATTGTTTTCATTATTAAAGCTGCACAGCTGAAGAAACTAATTGTTTTAGATAATTTGGCTTAAATCATTTGACACACAATTTTCTGAAGATAAATGGTGTTTACATTGAAATGATCCTTTCTGCTTATCTTCCTGTCATTAAGATAAGTCAGGTGACATGGTGTTGCTATAGCAAGTATTGTTTTGCTATGGTGATGTTAAATGTGGTTGCTTAAACTGCACATGACAAGTTTCAATAGCAACATTTTTTTCCATTCCTGTTTGAACAATTGTGCTATATAAAATGTGCTGATCATTAATTCCACTGAAATGTAAACTTGGACACAACCGTTAATGGCTTTTCAAATTGTAACTATAATTCATCGTCTATGGATAATGATTGATGCGCTTAAACTTAGTGTAATTAATGAAAACAAGTAGAGGTCATATTTCATGCTTTGTTTTGCTTTGCTAGTAAACATATATATTGTATTCGGGAAATTTATTTGCTTATTTTTTTGTCTGTGTCTTGCTTGCTAGAGTCACTCTAAAAGAGAGCTTAATAAATGCAGAAGTATGTACTGTATAGTGAAACATGTTTGTCCTGCTTTTTCATTTCTTTGCATGACCTTTGGCCTGATCCCGTGACCTCCTGCCGTTTCAGCTTGACTTCCGAGCACCAATAAGAGCACATTCGGTGTTGAGCAGAGCAGTAGTTCTAACCTAGACTTTTCCCGTGGGGGTGGCGCTTTAATTCTTTCTGAATATTAACATATGTTCTACAATTTGAATAGAGAGCGATACTTTTTGTAACTAACAAAATCTGTGTTTTGCCACTTTCATAAATTTAAAATAATGCGTGCATACACGTCGACTAAGTCGTCTACGTAAAATGGAACGTTAACGTGCATTGACTGTATAAACAATTTATAAAATATACCTTGTTAATGACCTCAAACAATACAAAATGAATATTTATTAATTAATTATTGTGTGATTGCGACAATATAGAATTGTATGTTTGCTAGTAAATGGACTTCCCTTAAGATCAAATGAAATTGGAATTACAAACGCGCAGATTTTTAAAGCTCCTTATGATGTTTATAATGATGTTATCATTAGTTACAAGTGCACTTTCAAGTGCCCGGCAATTGCTTTCAGCTCAACCAAAGCTAGCGGGCTTCTTGTGTAATGCTTTGCTTTCAACCTCTTGTTGTCTGCAACTAGAAAACTGTTTTCCACAGCACATATACAATCTACACGATGCCTCAGACCACTTTGGTGTCGGTGACCACTTTTTAAGAATATTTTATTGTATTAAGCTAACTTTTACACTAGTACTACAAAGGCTATCTATGATAGATATTCATAATTTTAATTTGACTAAGTTAAATCTCAAATTAATAAAACGTGAGTCTGCTACAAATCATACAAATGTTAAATAATAAAAAAACATGTTCTTCTGTCTGCAGGTTTTTGTCTACAAATGCTACTTCTTTTATAATCTCGTTTTTGCCTGTGCACTAATAAGTTTGCTTCAAAAGCATATTAAACTAGTCCCCAATGGACTTTAAACTTTGGAGAGCTTTTTATGAACAATATCTACATTGCAACTGATTTTCGAGATCTCTGCTTATGTATAAACTAATACAGCTTTGTACAAATGGATCTTCAAATACTTTTGAATTGAGACTTTTTTGAACTGAGATAAAAATTTTAGTATTCAACTTGAATTCCACACATTAGTTTTATAATTTAAATCAAGTATTTTCAATCGTAAATACATTTGTATTGCAATAGTTAATGTTTTTGTTGAACATTCTGGATTTGTAATTAACAAAATTGTTCTTAGATAACTTTGTATAGATAAAAAGCACAGAGAAAAGTACTAAAAGATCCACGCTGTATTAGGTTATATGACAAACTTGCATTTGCAGGCGACCTGGCAATTCTTAACGCTTGCATTTAGAAGAACACACTCTGCAAATGCATTTTTGCCCAGCAATTTAAGCGCGACCTTTGAACTATTACTTTTAGTATATGTAATAATACAAAGCAATGGTCAAGGTGGCTCAAGATTATATTTATATTAGGTCATATGATTTTTAATTTTAATTATTTTTGTTTTTAAATGTTATTAAGATGGTGCTAAGTCTAACCGAAGGTGAAAACTAGGATGTAAAGTAGTAAAACATTAAATGTTTTCAATATATTGTATGTGTGTTAGTTAAACAATTAAACTTTTGTTTCTCCACAGCTGTCTTCGTCTAACTTTTACATGTTTAACCGCCGTTCTCTGCATTGTTGTCCAATGAAGATTTAGGTTTATTTACAACATTTCCAGAAGGCTTATGGCCCATGTGGACACATTTCAGTACATGCAATTGATAACAACATTAATAAACCTATATACATATTTCTGACAAGTATTTAAATTATGAGTGAGCGAGGTTGCTTAACATTTTAAATACTTCATACATAAATAATATCAATCAATCATTAACAGCAGTTTATAATACGTACATTTTCTCGTCACACAAAACCATTTTGAAATAATACCAAGAACTAACACAAAACTACTGAACATACAGGAGACGCTGAGTAATTCAAATCCCATAGTGCATTGTATTCCTTTAAAAGTTATAATTATATGAAATGAAGTGACCAGTTCCTAACTTCCTAAGTAATGTATGTACTGTAGTTATCAAAATTGTCTAATCTTTGTCGGTTTAAAAATACATGAATTTACATTAAACATATTTTCCAATAATGCCTGGTGGCACACTAAGGCGTTATGCTGGAAATGACATCGCTTATAGGAGATACACGCGTAACACTTGTGTGTACACGTTCAATGCGACCATAGTGAAATATTAACAGTAAATTATCAAAATGCTATTCTTCTTCATACATGTTACCAAATGGCATTTACTTTGGAATATAGACATTAACAAGAGATGTGTTTGTCAGAAACACAATGCCCCCTACTGCGCCGCTTTGATTTTTAGCTCGGCTGTTTTCAAAGAAAACCCGAGGTATTGTCATAGCTCTCTCGTCTTCCGCGCTGTGGTCGTCGTCGTCCGAAAACTTTAACATTGACCATAACTTGTGCAATATTGAAGATAGTAACTTGATATTTGGCATGCATATATATCTCATGGAGCTGCACATTTTGAGTGGTCAAAGGTCAAGATCAACCTTCAAGGTCAAAGGTCAAAAAACCTTTTTTTTGTTTTGTTTGGTTTTTCATGTGTATCTCATCGATCTGCACATTTTGAGTGATGAAAAGGTCAAGATCAATGATGACCTTCAAGGTCAAAGGTCAAAAAAACTAAAATCCAAGCACCCACAGCCGAGCGTTGGCATCCGCTATGCGGTGCTCTTGTTTTTTGACCTTTGACCTTAAAGGATGACCTTGACCGTGACCATTCACCACTCAAAATGTGCAGCTCCATGAGATACACATGCATGCCAAATATAAAGTTGCTATGATCAATATTGCAAAAGTTATGACCAATTTTCGAAAACTAAACGCAAGTGTGACGGACATTCAGAAGGACAGACAGACAGACGGACAGTGCGATCACTATATGCCACCCTACCGGGGGGCATAATTAACTATTTAAGTCGGCTGAATATATTAAAACAAAATATATATTGCTGCAAATAAACATAATTTATGTTAATCTAACAACTAAACTGGTTTCTTAGAGTTAATAACACTAAATCCTGAAGTTATTAAGTACTTGCTCTAAGAGAAGTCTGATAGGTAAAAAAAGTATAATAATAAAATATGTTCACATTAAAACTCTAGTTGAATCAACAGGAGATCATTCTTATTATAACTACAAGGTCCTTTCTTTAAGGCTACTGACCAATTGTCATACATTATCTTACAACATAAAACACATGACGAAAGCAAACACCCATAAATATACATGTGAACGGATACTGCAAAGCATTGCATCGGGGTTACACAGCTGTAATTAACGATTGCGCAATGCTCCTGATTTCCGATCTAGTGACGGTATTGTAAGCGTTTGAACAGCGTGAAAAAACAGCGACAATACAATTCATGTTTAACATTGTTTTAAATGCNACACAAAATGTGTCCTATATAGTGCAACACATATGGTGTTGTATGTAAATGCAACCCATTTAATAACAGCTAATAATTTACTAATCAAAACAACTATGATTGGTGCATGTGATGTTATTTACATTCTTAAAATATTTAAATGTCCGATTCAAACACTTTCCAACAGTTACACAATTTTCACACATCGAGAGACATACGTTTTGAAATACGAACTACGTGATCTACATTATGTTATTGAAAACAAATCCTTCAACCAATATATTGCGTACTTCATTATATAAACAGCATATCGCATTTGCCCTTGACAAGATACACAATATATTAGTTTCATTGAATGGTGCAAAATGTTATATGCAATGTATGGATGTCATTATTAGAAGCATGTTGGTAGTCATGACATTCAAAAGTGGCTAACAAATGAATGTGCCTCACAAATGTTTAACGAGATGTCTGACGGGAACATGTCGTTCACGTTCTCAAGAATGCCATTGGTACAGATGCACAACTGCTTGTTTTGACTGACCTCTGACACAACATGTTTTCTCAATATGATGAACATCTTGGGATACATTACTTTTTTAATTGCTTTTTTAAATGATGTTACAGTCTGTAAAAACTCTACCATGCCTTATTGACATTTAAGTTACGGACACAGGTCTTGCACGTAGCACGTCATTAACAAATGGTATACACATTCTTTTTTTAAAAGTTCGACGATTGAATATGTTACAGCTCGAACAAGCTGTACATTTTCACAATGTGACATTTAAATTTCGACCTTGACCTTTGAGCTACAGACAAATGTCTTGTACGCGACACACCGTGTCCTCGTGGTGAACATTTGTGGTAAGTTGTTAAAAACATTGGAGGATGAATGATGAAGTTGCACACTGTTCAGGTTGTATAATGACAACCAAACACTCGCTTGATTATATTTTACAAAAAGAATCCGTAAAAGAAACGTTGAAATCACGAAATACTTAACCGTATCAGTTAATACAAACTAAACCTAATAAATCAGAATACCATTCTGGAGTTATTGTCCAAATGCAACTAGTCTTGTTCACTATACCGCTTTTTCGGCTATTTCGCCGGTTAAATGAC
>VMBQ01000997.1:205413-217422 GCA_007657795.1 Dreissena rostriformis | reverse complement strand
TGTCTGTCTGTCTGTCTGTCTGTCTGTCTGTCTGTCTGTCTGTCTGTCTGTCTGTCTGTATGTCTGTCTGTCTGTCTGTCTGTCTGTCCGTCCGTCCGTCCGTCCGTCCGTCCGTCCGTCCGTCCGTCCGTCCGTCCGTCCGTCCGTCCGTCCGTCCGTCCGTCCGTCTGTCTCTCTGTCCAAAACTTTAACCTTGGTTATAGTTTGGTCATAACTTTTGCAATATTGAAGATAGCAACTTCATATTTGGCATGCATGTGCATCTCATGGAGCTGCACATTTTGAGTGGTGAAAGGTCAAGGTCAGCCTTCAATGTCAAAGGTCAAAAAACACAATCTAAGGGAAGTAACAAGCTTTAAAGGGAGATAATTTCTATACCTGCAAAATGATATTAAGAAATTTTATTTCAAAGCGGCGCAATAGGGGGCATTGTGTTTCTGACAAACACATCTCTTGTTTAAATTTATTACACTTATTTTGAAAATCCTAATTTTAACAGACTTTGAACAAGTCCCGTTAATAAACGTTATAACGTTATAACTTGGGGCCATATTAACTTATCAATGGCTCACTATTTCAATATGATTTTCGCAATGTGTCTTCTCTGCCCATGTGTGTCTTCTCTGCCCATGTTTTATCCCCATGTAGTTGTCTGCTCTGAACACCCCGATACATCGCTGGCGCCTTCCCGGAGTACCGGAAGGGTTCCAAGTCTTCATTAAACGCGATGATCTTACTGGCACAGAACTCTCTGGAAACAAGGTATACCTGATTGAAACGATGATATATTAGATTTAGTTTAACCTATTTAGTATAGCTCGATTGCATTTAAAGTACTTACTACTTATTTGAAACGCTTTCGAGTACCTTTCCTGGGACTAGAACCAGTAATTGGTGTCTAAAGAACGTTCCCACAGTGGGGATCGAACCCGTGACCTCCCGGTGTACGCTAGGCGGACACCATATCAACAACGCCACGGCAAAGATGTGTGTTCCTTTATTTATACGTTTATTCTTTCATGATGTCGAACTTCAACGTTGCTTAATATTAACTTGTCCGTGTGTGTGTGTTGTTTATGGGTGCTATTACTTCACTACTGTAGCTTTTTTGATAATTTGTCTTATGTCCGTACGTATTCTGGGACTCACTGTATCATATATAGACAATGTATAAGCTATCCCTGCTAAGAACTAGTAAATATACTGCAAATTTAACCACCTAAAGAGTCTCATGAACATGCAGTTTTGTTTTTCAACAAACGAAATAAAGTTGTACACTCGTTAAGACGTTTGTGTAACGGTTTTACATATTCACCGTAGACAATGGTCTTTGCATACCAGTAAAATCAGGGCATCGGTACTCAAGTTATTAACGCTGCTCTGATATATGATCATTGTTATAATAATATCGGAATAATCATATTCCACATAGGTCCGCGTGATACAGATTCTGTTAGCCGAGGCCCTTAAGCAAGGGGCTCGCCACGTGGTGACAGGGGGCGGTCCGCAGTCTGGTCACTGTCGGGCAGTGTCTCTCACGTGCCGCCAGCTGGGCTTGACGCCTCACGTTGTTGTGGAAGGGCTTTCAAAGGTAGTCAGTATATATGGATTAACACCGTTTGCGAGTTTTAAACCGCCGAACGGACTAGAAGTGGTAACTTTTCAATTAGATAGTTTAGCTTTGCTGCGACAAACACAAACTACTCTACTTTCATATTTATTTATATACTTTCTCAATATTTGGTTGAAAACGTGTTTTTATAACTTAAATAATCATACATTACATGGGAAGTTGAAAATCTTAAGAATAAAGTAAAACAACACTTAAAATTTGGTTCATTAAAACTTATGCCTGAGGTAACATATTGTGTCGAGCGTTTGAGTGTGACCTTCAATAGCATTGAAGTTGTCAATAAAACCAGAATTAAAATATCTTGTGTTTGCCATCCCGCGACCGATGCTAAATAAACACAGGTAGGTAGGTAGGTAGGTAGGGAAATAATTGTATTGTTATTGTTGTTATATTTTTATGCCCCCAGTAGGGTGGCATATAGCAGTTGAACTGTCCGTCCGTCCGTCTGTCAGTCTGGGCGTCCGTCCGAAAACTTTAACAATGGTCATAACTTTTGCAATATTGAAAATTGCAACTTGATATTTGGCATGCATGTGTATCTCATGAAGCTGCACATTTTGAGTGGTGAAGTTCAAGGTCAAGGTCATCCTTCAAGGTCAAAGGTCAAAAAAGATAAATGCATGTGTATCTCATGAAGCTGCACATTTTTAGTGGTGAAAGGTCAAGGTCAAGGTCATCCTTCAAGGTCAAAGGTCAGTGTATTTTTATGTCCACCAGTATATACTGGGGGACATATTGTTTTTGCCCTGTCTGTTGGTCTGTTGGTTTGTTTGTTTGTTTGTTTGTTTGTTTGCGCCAACTTTAACATTGGCCATAACTTTTTCAATATTGAAGATAGCAACTTGATATTTGGCATGCATGTGTATCTCATGGAGCTGCACATTTTGAGTGGTGAAAGGTCAAGGTCAAGGTCATCCTTCAAGGTCAAAGGTCAAATGTATGGGTCAAAATCGCTCAAAAGTGGACATAGTGTTTCACAAACACATCTTGTTTATTTTATTTTTCAAAGCGGCGCAGTAGGGGGCATTGTGTTTCTGACCAACACATCTCTTGTTCATTTAACATTCAATAATTGCTTTAAAATGAGTATTAGTTAATGATTTAAATAATTTCTTGCAAGTTTTACTCAAGTATTCAGTGCTCTGAGATTGGTACTCAATATCAACAATTGCTTATGTGTTAAACACGCGGGAATTGTTTAAGATATGAAATCTTCTTTTCCGCGCTAGGTCGGAGGAACTCTTAACCGGAAAGGTCATAGGAAAGGTTCAATGTCGAAATTTTTTATAAATTCTTCAAACGTATGATCACCGCAGGGCAGGACACGTTATAACCCAAATTATTTAGGAGCGTGCCGACCTTAAAATGATACGTCTTTTGGCTGCGCATTTCATTGTCATAGTTTAATGCTTGTACCCAACTGATTTAAACTTTCAAGCTCTTTATTTATTTATTTTTTTTTCAGTTATCCACTGCCAGATATTTATTATAGTTAAAATTCTTGCAAATTATCAAACTAGTAGTTTTTTATCTGACAAAGAAAGAAGAACTGGGTGAGAAAGGCAACGCCCTGCTGTATCGGATGGCAGGAAGTCACGTGTACCTGTCACCTCCGTGCTCGTACGGGGCGTTCAAACAGAGAGTGTGCAGCATGGCAGCATATATCAGGTCCGTACGTGTGCCCCGTCGTAGGGCTTAGAGTCGGTCTTACCCACGTGGTAATAACGCAGTGACGTTACCGTTTATTTATAGTTTGGTTGTCTAAATTTGTGTGTGATATGTTTAAGGTTAGGTGAGTAGGTTCGCCGGTTACAATGGGACGAACTTTACATGTGTGCGAACAAAACAGTTGATGTTGTTATGTTTCTTGAATACGCATCGAAATATATTAAATGTTCTGCAATGATAAAAACTAAACTATTTCTATAATTCTTGAACTACAACAGCGCCAAGTACCGGGAGCCGTGCTACTGTATCCCGGTAGGGGGAGCCACACCCTCGGGAATGTTCGCGTTCATCTCGCTCTTCCAGGAACTCATAGACCAGGTACATACGTGTCAGTACGGCGCAGGATTCGGCTTCTCATACGATCGCCTCCTCTTTGCTATAAATATTATATTTATAGTTTCCACCTTGTCATAAAGGAAATATTATCGGAGGTTCTTCCTTATAAAAGAAAAATAAAATTGTTGCTGAAATAAATAAATCATCGCTCTGGGAAAACTGGTATTAACGCATGTGCATGTCCACACAGGCTAATCAGGGACGACACTTTCCGCCCAAACTAGATGTTCTTTAAGCAGACAGCTTCTTTAAACAAAAAAATCCATAAAAGTGGAAAGTGTCGTCCCTGATTAGCATGTGTCGACTTTACATGCTAATCTGTGACGACACTGCGCGCATGCATTAACCCGGTTTTCCAATAGCGAGGCACAATTATAATTTTAGCGAAAATTATACGTTGGGCATTGGTCGGGAAGGTCAGACATAAATAAATCATTAACAATTATTTAGTTCGTCATTTTTCCTTAGTTCGTCATTATTCGCAAGTGGATTTCTGCATTCTAAAAGTGCTTTCTAGTTGCTTCTGACTCCAAACTGAACCGATAACATTGACAACGTGTTTTTTTTAATGTTCAGTGTTTAATATGTTCTACATATTCTAATCTCGATGCGCTTTCAAGGACTAATTTGTATTTCACATTTCTTTTGTTCTTGCGAATTCAAGCGGTTGTCTTTATATTCACAATATACGTGATTCCTGTCTAGGTATAAATTGTGTTTATTGCCAACATTTACGTTTTTCAGGGACTTAATGATAACTTTGATGACATTGTCGTCACTATAGCGACAGGCGGCACAGCTGCCGGAATTGCCGTCGGTAACTATCTGACCGGATCCAAACTGAGGTAAATCGAATATTAAAGATTGACACATTGATTGTTTTCCATCTGGGGTTGTTTTTTTGTTGTTTTTTTTTCATGTTCATTACATTACATAGTGAGGGCACCATGAGAAATAATACCATGATGTTCAGAAGGTTTGCCAAAAAATACTAAATTATCTATACCGACTTAGACGATTTCTCACAAGCATTGAGATTTTGAAGAAGTGAATCCTAACAGTGTCTCTTTCTTGCTGACCTCCGTACCATGTTCATGTATAATTGTTTCTTTCAGAATCCACGCAGTTTCTGTAGCGCTGAGTAAAGAGGAACTGACTGCGAATGTGGACCGGATGTTGTCGGACATAGGGCTGCTCACCGTGGGGACCAACGACATCATGGACATCGTGGAAGGCTACATTGGAGAGGGGTACGGGACCGCTTCCAACGAGATTCTCGGTAATGGACATTTTACATATATATGTTTTCCTATATGTGTTTTGAAATGTGTGTCTATGCGATGTTATTTGTACTTGCAATTAATATTTAATCTTAAATCTTGGACACGTGTACACTCATATACCGTCTGCTAACCATGTACGGTCGTGTTGTGTATAGGTTACTGGTTATTTGCCTTAAATAAAACACTAGCGAACGAATTTCTCCCCTGATTATATTCTGCAGTTTGATTTTTCTTATAGGTTTCAATGAGCACGTTCGTATTTATAATTTCAAATTACTGGCCCATTCCACAAGAACTTAACCAAATACCAGCCATAGTCTTAGTCCTAACGTTAACGCACGCAAGCAATAGCCAATCCACAAGAGGTAATTATTTCCCAGGCGGTCTAAAGGTTTACTGAATAAAAAGTGGGATAAATAGAATAATAGGTAAGTGTTGATTATGATCAGGTTTATCATGCTCGGCACGAAAACAAAAAAGCACTCGCCAAGGCTCGTGCTTTTTGTTTTCTAAGCCTCGCATGATAAACCTGATCTATACACAATTCTCCGGTCATTGACGTTCTTTTATATTTTTAAAAACAAGTAAGATGTCATTTTACTATGGAGGTATTACATCTGTGATTAAATCTATAAATTTACAGAGTGTGATTGAGCATTTACACGATAGAAAAAAAAACTCGGAATGTACAAAAAAGTAAAACGAATGGTTCAAATGACATTATGTACAGTCTATAGCAATATTATCAATGCATTCATTGCTGAGTCCCCTCCAATGTGCTTTTCTAGAAATATGAATGAAATTATAACAACTGACCCGTGGCAGAAAATACACTGTCTGTGACAGCTGTTTGTAACAGTAAAATGTACATGGCACAAAATCGGGTGAAGGGTTGTTTGGGATTCGCTGTCATGTGACGTAAACGATATCTTCGGTTTATTTCAGAGACTATCACTAACGTGAGCGCTAGCACAGGCATACTTCTGGACCCCTACTACACTGGAAAGGGCACCTTGGGGTTGCTCGAGGAGCTCAAGAAAAATTCCACACGTTTTCAAGGGAAAAGAATCCTATTTATACACACCGGTATACACACATATGATTTGCTTCGTGCGGAAATGGGTCTTATGTCGTATGCGGCCAGCGTAGCTCCATGCAAGCCTGTGCATTCGCACCGTCTGGTTTGGAGTTTCGCTGTCCGCTTACGAGACCACGAAACCTTGCTCCACTTTATAGAGGACATGGTAGCTCCTGACCAGACTGCGGGACTTCGCAGGCTTGTCTGGAGCTTCGAATACCTCATAACGCATTTCGCACGACGCTACTTATATATATACATGTTTCTGGTCAACATGTTTATGGAACTTGGCTTATTTAATAATTTTTCCAAATGTGAATCGCCTTTTTAAAGGTCGTACACGCCGCAGTTTTCTCGATGCACTTTAAAATAATTGAAACAATACGCGGTAGTTAATAGTTTTTTCTATATAACTTTAAAATACAAATGACTTATATGATATATTATATACGTGTTACCCAGGGTCATCTCCTACTGTCGTTCAAGAACAAATACTTTATAATTTTGCAGGTGGTATATTCGGGTTGTTCAATGGTGAGATGGACCGCGTGGTGAACCTTCCGGGTAACCATTCCAACAACATCAATGAGTGGCCAGAGAGAGACATTCCTCTAGTTCAATGAAATAAATGTTACAATGATAGAAGCGTTTTAAACAGACAAACATATGAATACATGTATTCGTCATCCACGGTTTATATGGGAACAAAAACGATGTGTTTCCACGTGCCAGCGCAGGGCACATTCCGCGAGTTGTATGCAAGTATAGAGAGGTCACAGTGACCGACTTCATTTTGTATAGCATTTAAATCTAACAGAGATAAGAGTGTCTTATCTCCGGTAACCACAACAACATCATTCATGAGTGGCAAGAAGAGGACATTCCTGTTATAGGAATTCACTGATATTGAGAGACAAAGATTGCAAAAGAACGCCTGCATGTTGCGTTTTGTTTTAAAAAATAGTATAGTGCATGCAGTTTTCCAGAAGGTATTTCTCGTTAGTTTGTAAATTTAAGAAGTTATATATTTAATGAATATATTCATTTAAATGCAAACCAAAAGTGAGCAATTATTTCTTGAATTTTTAACAAATATGATTTTACTTGTTTTCATAGCAACTATAGTGGACATCTAAAGTAAACAATTATAAAAACATGCTTACATACCAAGCCACAACGTCACATGTTCACATTTGTTCATCTTTACCTAATTTGTTTTGGTAAACAGCGTGACGCACCTCATAGTTGTGATTCAAGCTATTCGCTGAAAACATGCTCTAAGAATGTACTTTCTAAAAAGTACAAACTATAGTGGTTAATTGATTGCCTCATTTTTATCCACATGTACGTATTCATATACTCATTTATTTTATATGTTTCGATTGCTATGTTCCGGTTGTAAGTTCAATGTTTCATTCATGTGTGTACTTTTCGACTCCCCCTCCCCCCTTCCTTCGACATCCTCTTGTGCTGGTTGTCATGAATTATAGCAGGATCCATATTTGACATTATTTCAATAGACATTTCAAAAAAATAACCATGATTAAATAATGCTTTGTTAAGAGTAGTAATATTGTCTTAAGTCTCAGTACAAGCTACATGATGTCAGTGTTTGTTTAAAATTAGATAGCTTTGCTGTAATCAATTCAGCCCCATTAGGTAAAACTTTGTTCAAGCAAAAAATGCTACTATCTTTAATAAAAAGAAAGGTCTGATGTAAACTAACTAAGACTAAACTCTCGTAAAAATCCTATGTTTTATCTGAAAATTATTGAAAACCATATCATTTACTTAACAAGTTACACATAATATTTTTCCTATGTTTTCATCTGTTATCAACAGTTGTTGTCTTGAAATAGACGGGACAAAACTAGTGAACTACGAGCTTATTGCAAAGTCCCATAACTCTGAGAAAACTCATTTAAGAGATACATATTCAATGCATAATTCATCCTGGTAAATGATCTTAATTATTAAGCGTTATTGAAGTATGGCAAGTAGTTGTTGAGAAATGGAACATAACGGAGCGGGAGAACGAGTGTCCCCCTCCCACAAACACGTCGGGAGCGTCATATTTAAAAGAACTGTTGACGGTTGAAAGCGATGCCCAAGTGATCCTATAAAATAATATCAAGTACAAACACAACCCATTTCCTTATTGTTGTGTTGTTAAATATACATATTTGATGGGACTCTGCTGGAAATTAGGATGCAGTGGCGATAGACCACATTTCGTACGAAAACAAAACACGAATGAATGGTTACGAATAACTGTTTATTCATCTACTTGATTTCATAAACGAATTTGTTTCCGTTGTTATGTTAAGTGGTCCTTGAGAATGGGAGAGTTGTTCTGCACGTCCGTCAATAGCAATATCTTAAAAATTAACATTATTGCTTTGTACGGAATGGTGAGCGTTTTCTTTGGACCTGCATTCATATTACATGTATATGTATATATAACTAACCATATGTGTGTGCAGATAACTAACATGACGTAAAGTGCCTCACCATTAACCGGTGATATATGTATTTGGCATGTGCTATATGTAGAATAATGGGCATATTGCCTTTTTTCATGAATAAAGCATATCTATCTATATGTGTAGATTTAATTATGGTATGAAACGACAACTAGTTTCAAACAATATCAAATGATTGGAAATCAGTTTTACGTAACATAATATCATGAGCCAATGGAGGTAAATGGGTAAAGTTGTGAATGTTCGAACAGCAAATATCGCTTTTCAAGAAATGAAGTATATCAATGTCTACTTATATTTTATACCTCGGGTTGAAACCATGTCGATAAATGTACTGGCATTTGATAATTCATGTACGACAAATAAAACGGGTATTTCGTTCTGAATATTTAAATTACAATATAATATGTACAATATAAAAACAATTACGTTGAATGAGTTTTCTGTACATACAGCGCATAAATATACTTTATTTTTGGGAGGGGTGACAACCTTCCTTCCGCTCCGTTATGTTCTATTTCTCAGCAACTACTTGCCAGATTTCAATAAAGCTTTATAATGTAGATGAAAGATCATTTACCAAGATGATGTTTTAGGTTCATCGTATGGATGAACGTTTATAATGCGAGTGAATGGACGCATGATCACATCAAGCAATCATTGTTTGGAAACGCGATATTTTACAAGTTCTCTGTTTGCTTCAGTTAATCAACACAGGAATATCCCAAACATGTTAAACTAGATGCGACCGGTTGTTGAACGTAAAACACAATGGTTGTTCTGGAAACCCCTCTAGTGATCGCTCTACTGATAACCGTGTATACGCATTTGTTCAGTCTTGTGTTCCTTTTCATACTGTTGTATTTAAATCTTCTTATGAATCATAGACAGCGGTGGTGATTTACTTCTATTTAGAACTGATTTTAACCTTAATTGTCACTGCAATATATAGTCTCACGTAGACTTTATGCGCTCATATCCGTCTAATTTTCGTGCACAGCTGATCTAACAATGTCAGGGGTCAAACGTTAGGGCCACCATTATCAGTTATTTAGTTGCAGTTTTCACTGAAGCACTTGGATTCGCATATATAGCGTTCACAGCAGCAGCAATAGCAGCCGTTGACCTCTTGTCTGCCATTTTCGTCACAACAGAATCGCCGATCGCAAGTGCCTGCGATGATACAGGCATTCATGAGACCATTACATGTTTATGCTGGTGAGAAAAATATAGGGAATGAGTAGTCGTTAATATTTCTCTTGATTGCATTCGTATTTTCTGATATGACCTGAGTTTTCGGAAAACGATCGAAGCCTTGTATCAAATGTGTATTCCATTATGTTTGTCTCAGTTAAAGAATGGGATATTTTTTACCATTTATGCAAAATGTACTGTCTAGATCCTCACTTTCAATAATCAATGAACCAGTGTTGTTTTTGTATTGACAATATGCCTATAATAGATGATCCGCTTCAAAAGACTGATCCCGGAAAAGCACGAGTTTAGAAAAACCCACTATAATCACCCCGGTACAAACAACGCTGGTCCATTATATCAACCAATGAAAGCTTTTTTTAATCATATCGGTTGATACTGTGTGTGATTTTGAAAGGATTATAAATGTACCAGCAGATTAGTGGGGTTTTCCAAAAAGATGTTTTTATCCGGGATACATATATTGTGTATCTATTTCACGTACAGAGCAAGGCAGGCCAAGGCAGGGAATACATGTAATAAGGCCTCAACTTAGAAACACAATGTTACAATGATAACAAGTTGTATACATTAGGTTTAACATAAACAGACGCAGATGTATGGGCCTCCAATTAACATAATTTAACACCATGAAATCCATGAGGAATACAATGCAAGCAAATCAAGTAAACTGGATTGGTTACAAGATAAAAAGTGCAAAAAAAATGAAATTAATCTGAAATTAAAAAAGTGACATTAAACTGGATACTAAATGGTAAGTAATGTTAAAATTTCCTTGCATCCCTCCTTTGCCTATATAACAAACAAACACAACACTGTTTGTTGGTACTATAGCAGCTGGGAATCAAATAACGGCTGTCCGTTTATAATTAAACTTTACATCATAATTAACAATCATTATCAAACCGTCAAACATACATCACATAAAAGCGCTTATGATAATACACTCTTTCTTCATATGTATACAGTATCATTCTATATCAATTAAGATCAATACATCTATCAACTATTCAATTCCATATTTCATTTCCATAATATGAAATATTAACACATTACTATAAAAATAACCTATAAACCATTCGAGTTCCCAAGGCTGAATGACAAAAAACGACCACTGTTCAACCATGCACGAATATCCTCGTGCTTCTACAGCGCCCCTAGCGACAAATACATACTGAAGGGAAAATTATTTTAGTCTCGTTTAAATTTCAAACGTCGAAAATCATTCCCTCTACATTATGTGCATTGGATTTAGTGTAAACTAACCTAAATGAGTAACACCGAAGACATGGCGGCCCCCAGGGCCGAAATGTCTACGAGAAAAATATGTACCCGATATCGCAAGTATTTCTACTTCTGTGTCGTCTTTTTGTTCATACAGTTCTACCTGGGATATAATTTCTATCGGATACATAGCTCTCGAGATGAGAATAAAGCGAAAAGCATCAATTCAACGACACATCTAGTAAGTCACTAAGTGTACGTAATTTCGGATAGTTGTGTGTTTTGTCATGTCTGTTATTTTTCCTCTCATATCAATGGGGTGTCAGTCGACTTAGGCAGAAACTTTGTTAAATTAAACTTAAAGATCTGGTATCGCTTAATTTGTAAAGGGTTATATTAAATTAGTTTTTCCCAAATCCGTAGACTTTAGCGAAAAAAATCCCAATCCCGTAATTGCATTTTTCCCAAACCGGCCTGGAAAAGGCCTGCTTTTAAATAATGATCTGAAGATTTCATATTAAGTGCTAGTATTGCATATTAATTGTTATCCCCACACTTTTTGAAAAAAAGGTGGGGATATTGTGGTGATCTCCGCCGTCCGTCTGTCCGTCCGGTTGTCCGTCTGTCCGTCCGTCCGTCCGTCCGTCCTGGCCACTATCTCCTCCTACACTATTAGCACTAGAACCTTGAAACTTACACACATGGTAGCTATGAGCATATGTGCGACCCTGCACTATTTGGAATTTTGATCTGACCCCTGGGTCAAAAGTTATAGGGGTTGGGGTGGGGCCGCGTCAGAAATTATCACTCATTTTTTAAGGTTATTTTACATTTACTTCTTCATTTCTACACCGATTCACTTCAAATTGATACTGGACCTCTCTTATGACAATACGGTCAATCTCAACCATGCATGGCCCCATTCCCAACCCTGGGGCGCCCCGCCCACATAGGCCACACCCACCCAAAATTGCCTTTTACTATAATTTCTTCATTTCTACACGGATTCACTTCAAATTGATACTGAAC
>VMBQ01000997.1:172951-203427 GCA_007657795.1 Dreissena rostriformis | reverse complement strand
AAATTGCCTTTTACTATAATATATTTCTTCATTTCTTCACCGATTCACTTCAAATTGATACTGGACCTCTCTTATGACAATACGGTCAATCTCAACCATGCATGGCCCCATTCCCAACCCTGGGGCGCCCCGCCCACATAGGCCACACCCACCAAAAATTTCCATTTACTATAATTTTTTCATTTCTACACGGATTCACTTCAAATTGATACTGAACTTCTCTTATGACAATACGGTCAATCTCAACTATGCATGGCTTCATTACCAACCCTGGGGCGCCCTGCCCACATAGGTCACACCCACCCAAAATTGCCTTTACTATAACTTCTTCATTTCTACACCAATTCACTTCTAATTGATACTGAACTTCTCTATGACAATACGGTCAATCTCGACTATGCATGGCCCCATTACCAACCCTGGGGCACACCTAGGTCAAACATTCGGTGTGGGGATACGCGTCGGCCTCTGCCGCGCTATTTCTAGTTTAATTTCATTTTAATAAAAATTACATGTTATTCATTTAGCATCAAAGTTAAGGTGATCTCAACACTAAACACTGACAATTCCACTATTTGAACAAAAGAAAACAATTCTATAAATAAGTGGTACTCTTTCTTGTACAACGATTAAAAAAAACAATGCAAAAATAACCGCTTGGGGGTGGAGTATGTGTTCTTGTTCATGAAGAGCTGGTAGCTGAAGAGAAGGCGGAATTAAGTCACCAATTGTGAGATTGAATGGGTCCAAATCAAGTTAAAAGACAATAAGAAACTTCTAGTATCATCTTTCTAGATGCCTCACAGGCATGTCAGATAAAAGTGGACTACGAAAATCGATAGAGATGGCTATGAGTGACAAGGAACAGCTCACCATCATAGCTGGGAATTTCAATTTCCCTGATATTGACTGGGGAAGTCTATCGGTGCGTAGGGAAGCCCAGGATAGAACATACAACATCCCTCCACTACACATACATGTAAGTGAGGATGGTGTACTAAAGAAACTGAAAAACATCAATGTCCGGAAAGCAGCTGGTCCAGATGAACTACCAAACAGGGTGCTACAAGCCTGTGCTGTATAGGCAACGCCAGCCATTGCTGCCATCTTTCATAGGTCAGTAGACACAGGCGAGCTTCCAAAGGATTGGAGAGACCCAAACATTGCCCCAGTCTTTAAGAATGGAGATCGCCACTCACCAGAAAACTACAGACCAGTATCCCTCACCTGCGTGCTCTCCAATCTATTAAAGCATATCATCTGTCGCCACATATTAAACCACCTGGACAAGCACAAAGTACAAATGTATTGACAAACCTTAATCATGGCTTCTGCTCAGGATACTCTTGTGAAACTCGTTGTCACAGTCCATGACCTGCTTGGATACCATGACCAGAACAAACAGGTTGACCCCAGTAGCCTTGACTTCAGTAAGGCCTTTGACACCGTGCCCCACCAACACCTTTTGCTTAAGCTTGAAGCTTTAAAACTACAGCATCCACCGTCCATTACACAACTGGATATTACACTTCCTCACACAACGTGAAATGTGCGTGGTGGGTGAAAGAGAGAAGTCCCCTCATGTTGCTGTAGGATCTGGCGTACCACAAGGCACAGTGTTAGGGCCTCTGCTGTTTCTTTGTCTTTTTAATGATCTACCAGAAAGGGTGAAATCCCACATCCGGCTGTTCGCAGACGACTGCCTACTGTATAGAGCCATCAACTCAATCAAAGACCACCGAATTCTACAAAAAGACCTTGAGAATCTACAAAAAATGGGCTAGACTGGGGAATGCAGTTTATCTCCAAGAAATGTAACCTCCTCAGCTCAAAAACAAAATCTTCATTCTTCTACACCATTAGCACCACAATTCTCCTAAACGTACAAGAAAACCCATACTTAGGAATTACTTTCTCCAATGACATGAAATGGAAAACCCACATCTCAAACGTTACAAAACGGGCAAACTCTACACTAGGCTTCCTGAGAGTGAGACGTAACCTCAGATACTGCCCTCAAAGCTGCCAAAAGACGGCCTACCAAGCGCTCATTTACTCTAAACTGGAGTATGGGAGTGTAGTTTGGGACCCATACCAGCAAGGGAACATAGACAAGCTTGAGCGAGTCCAACGATCTGCGACTCGCTTTATCACTAAGGATTACAAATCCAGACAAGATGGATGCGTACCAGCGATGCTGGATGATCTTAACCTACCCACACTACAAGAGAGATGATGCCACGAAAGATTGACGTTTTGTTTAAGGTAGTGAAAGGGCACGTACCAGCTATCAATATCGATCACTATTTGCAGCAACTAAGACCAAAACGCACTATTAGGGCTAAGAAGTTTGAAGATTACATCCACCAAAATGTAGTGTTAAAAGCAGTGAACAATAACTTTAAGTGCTATCAGCCATTACACACAAACAGTGATAAATTTAAATACTCTTTCTTCCCGCGAACTATCCTTGACTGGAATTAACTAAGTGAAAGCACAGTAAACTCAAAATCTATTGAGTGCTTAAAGGCCGCAATATCGGCAAAAAGTGGGACAATTGCCAAGCTCATATTAATTTCATGCGCAGTCCCCATTGAATAAAAGCCTAATTTTGTCACTTCAACCTATTTATTCAGATTCAGAAGAAAAAAAAAACATATTATGAATCTTGAAAATCTAAGATGCCAGAAATGTCATTATGGTTATAAATGTGTGCTATATATAGTGTGAGTTATTTATAATGTGTTATAAAAAGTATAAGAGTAGCATTGGATCAACCTTAAAGCAACACTGAAAGCCTTATAAAAAAGCAAACTATAAAAGAGAATATTTAAAAGTGATGTTAATTTTCATTTACATTCAATTACAAAAATAACGAATTTTAACTTTAATGTGAAAAAACACCTTTTGCACATGATGCAATCTCCTTATTATGGAACATGAGTTATAAACATGAAACATATGTTTTGTAAATATTAATAACCCCTTCATCATATAGCAGTCTGCAAAATTAACCCAACACCTGATCCGCAAAGCGCTTTAAATCTCAGCTCAGGCGATAGGAAAAAATGGTTTATCTATCGCCCTATTTGCAATGAAACAAATCCAAAAAAGACTGTTAGCAAATAAACCAACAAATAATCCATTTTTGGAAGTAAATGTTTACAATAAAATAGTTTGACTTTTTGTTATTGATGGCTTCTAAATTACAAAATGACCATAACATGATTTATCATAATCATATATTGATACCCATAAGTTGCAGCTTAATATTGATACCCTTAANGGATACGCGTCGGCCTCTGCCGCGCCATTTCTAGTTAACTTTTAAAACGATTAACTTTGAAAATAAAAAATATTGAAATATATTTATTTTTATTGACGACACTGAATACAAATGATTAGTAAACTTATTTTTTAAATTGTGTGACTTGTCATAGTTTTTGTTGTTGCTTTTTTTCTAGGGAAGAACTAGATTTGGATTCAGGAGTAAATTTACTCCTGTAAGAGAGAATGTCAATATTGAAATTAAAGTGTGAACACTTCTCCTTGTTTACAACTCAAACACCTAATTGCTATACCCATACTTTATGTATATAATTTTATGTTACCTGATAATGTACATTGTAACTGAAAAATAATTATAAATCGTGTCCGCTATAAAAATTTGCCTCTGGCTATGAAATGTTGACTTTTCATAGCTAGAGGGTTTTTTTTGGCAAAAGTTATACTTTTTTCTCAAAATTTGCTAAAAAATTTCCAATTTCCCAAAAAAACAAAACATTTTGTTAGAAAGAAGTGTCTAATGATTATTTTTTGTAAATTGTATTTCAATTACATCTAACAAAGTACATAAAAATGATTTCTATGATTTTTTTTTATTATTTGAATTATTATTAAGAGTTTTATCAATATATATGGTTGTACTAAAGTTCTGTCAAAGAAGGCTACTAAATTTATTTTTTCCCAATTTCTTGAAAATGCAGATAAAATTCCCATTTCCAAAGCCATGGGCTTTCTTCCCAAAAAGTGGAGCAAAAACCCTGATAGCATTGGCTATAAAAACGAAAAAGTTAGTTTTTCAGTCTTTTATAATCATGTGTAATATCTTTGTTAAATGATGTTGCTTAGTACATTGCCTTTATTGACCAGTCGCCAAATAAGCGATCGCTCCGCCCACTAGTTTTGTTTACATAAAACGCTTATTCATTTACTCAGACACTCTTTGTTTGTCGGACCATGTGGCGGCAATAAAATAAATCTGATCGATTGTCCGAGAGTTTGATTGACAGCTGGCGACTGGTCAATTACGCCCCCTTTCGAAGAAGAGGGGGTATATTGTTTTGCCCATGTCGGTCAGTCCGTCTACCACATGGTTTCCGGATGAGAACTCAAGAATGCTTAGCCTGGGATCACGAGAGTTCATAGGTACAATGTACATTGATCATGACTGGCAGATGACCCCTATTGATATTCAGGTCACTAGGTCAAAGGTCAAGGTCACAACAGTGACTCAAAGCAGTAAAATGGTTTCGGGATGATAACTCAAGAACGCTTAAGCTTAGGATCAGTTAAGTTCATAGGGACATTTGTCATGACTGGCAGATGACCCCTATTGATATTCAGGTCACTAGGTCAAAGGTCAAGGTCACAGTGACTCAAAGCAGTAAAATGGTTTCCAGATGATAACTGAAGAACGCTTAAGCCTGTGATCAGGAAAGTTCATAGGGACACTGGTCATGACTGACAGATGACCCCTATTAATTTTCAATACTCTAGGTCAAAGGTCAAGGTCACAGTGACTTGAAACAATAAAATGGTTTCCAGATGATAACTCATGATCTCCATGAGTCATGCGAGCAATTCTTCTTTAAATTGCCAATCATACTCTAACGTATTCACACAATGGCTGTCACTACAACTGACAGCCCATTTGGGGGGTATGCGTGTTTTACAAACAGCCCTTGTTAATGTACGATCTTAATAAATATTTAAGTAATGATGGAGTTTAGATTTACCTGCTAAAGATTCAAAATGTTGAACAGCTATATGTACAATATTTAAAATATAATTATAAAGACATCAAACACTTAGGATTAAGCCGGCTTAAGTCCATACAGAGTATAGTTTGTGATAATACATTTTGAACAAATGACTTTGGATTTTTACAATACACTTGTTACATGTACATATGTATTTAAACATTCAAAGTTAGGTTAAATTACTCAATAAAATGACTTCTCAGTACTAATGCAAAGACAACACATGGAAGTATCATTCATTTTGGTGAATAACCACATATTCATCTGCTAACTGTGGGGACAGTGGTCTAGTGGTAGGATGCTGGTTTAGGGATCGAGAGGTCCCTGGTTCGAATCCCACTCGGGGCACTAGATTTTTCTGAGCAAAAACTTAATCCCACACTTGCTGCTCTCCACCCAGGTGTATGAATGGGTACCTGTGAGGAAAATAAGTCAATGTGCCGTGGCTGCCTACTGCGCCATATGTAAACGGACGACTTAAATCCCAGTGATCGGGGGGTTAATGTCGAAGTCGGCTGAAGATGCATATCGAAGCAGACTATAAAACGCAACTTTAAGTTTAACTATTGTTTATGACACCATGTTATTAGTAAGTAACTGCCTAGACAGTATCTGATCATAACGAGTTAATCAGTTTGTACCATTTGTTGAGTACAGACTAACTCACTTAGTGGGTTAGAGCTCAGTTTAGGGTACATTTGCACACTTAATATTGGTTAACCCCACTGAGGTAAGATCTTGTCCTATAACTTGCCAGGAAAAGTGTAATAAGCTTCACTAAACAAGGTTAATTAACTGAAATACTGTTAGTTTGCAATTAACACAACTTATCATCAATATGCCCTCATAACTCTTGATATACTTTTTTACTTATGTGAATAGGTTAGTGTTCTGGACAACAACCACAAGCAAGGAAACAAAGAATCACCATCACATAACGTTCCAATAAATCCCAAGAGAAAAATATGTACAAATATCACCTCTGCAGACCTTTCAAAAGAGGCAGTGGCAGTTCTTCGCAGAGCAACAACAGATCAGTGCAAAAACAACATCATGAAAGTCTCTTGTTTAAACCAGGCCTCTCAGCTGTACCCGATGAAACTTCCTTACATGTGTCCTCTTAAAGGTATGTTCCTTACTGACAACATTCTAGTGTTTGTTGATGGTGGTTTAACCTGGACATAATAATTAATATTAGTACCTGATGAAACTTTCTTACATGTGTTCTCTAAAAGGTTTGTTCCTTACTGACAACATTCTAGCGTTTGCTGATGATGGTTTTACCTGGACATAATAATAAATATTAGAACCTGATGAAACTTCCCTACATCGAGGGCTGAACGGAAAACTGTCGTATCTCCTTCTTTATTTAATATGAGTAACAAGAGTCTTCTGTTCACCCCTCGACATGTGTCCTCTCAAAGGTATGTTCCTTACTGACAACATTCTAGCGTTTGTTGATGATGGTTTAACTTGGACATAATTATATATATTAGTACCTGATGAAACTTTCTTACATTTGTTCCTAACTGACAACATTTGAGCTTTTGTTGATGATGGTTTTAGCTGGACATAATAATTAATGTTCTGCGTCTTTTCTAAAACTCTTAAAGGCTAATGTGCATCAACATTATAATGTCAGTAAATTAAAATTTACACTTCATTTGATATATTGGTAAAATATGGCAACCAAAAAAAAGCTTTACATTTTGTTTCCATTATTACTGATAATTAGAATTGGAAATTATCAGTGCTCAAGACTTACTATAATAAGTGCAGTAATGCTTTCTCTTGACTTATGTAAGGAAGTTTATGCAAAACGAGAAATTATGATCCTTTGTTCGATGAGTAATTGTGTGAAGCGTAACACTACAAACAATTGTTGGAATGTCTCCTTGCAGGTAATTACACGGGCGGTCAATACCTTGGCTGCTTCAGAGACAGTCAGCAAGACCGGGACCTGTCCAATCACAACCAGCAGTTCCCCAAGGATAACTCACCTCAGACATGTGTGGAACATTGTATCACTGGAGGTATGCTATTGTGCACCCTCATTACAATCACTTTAACCCATTTATGCCTAGCGTCTAGAAAAACGGCCTTGGAAAACAGCGTAGACCCAGATGAGACGCCGCATGATGCGGCATGATCTCATCAGGGTCTGCGCTGTTTGCTTAAAGCAATTTTGGTAAGAAATATTCTCAATATAGAAATAAATATACTAGACATCCCTAATTTTGGAAATAAATTGATCCAATTTAGAAGGATGGGAGAGTCCATTAGGCATAAATGGGTTAAATACATTTTTTTACAACAACTCTGAAAACCACAATACCCATACTGGGGATGACATGTAACAACAATTAATCTTTACTGTTCTTCATAAACAAAGTTAAAAGTATGGATACAGCTTTACTGCATGAGGGTTTTACAGGAAATGTCAAGTGTCAGTATAATGTATCCCTCTTAGTAGTATCTGGATGTATCTGGATTGCAAAACAAACACACAATGTGTGTGGATAATATTCCATGTAATTTCTTTTATGTCAACAGTAATTCGGAAAAAGATTAAAAATTAGGAATAATTTTCATCAGGTTCTTAAATACCTGGATTGGTCTACCCACGAAATCAACGAAAAATTAATATAACAAAATAATAATGATTTTGCAGTAATCCACTTAACCGTATGAATCATTGATTTACTTGTACATGTATTGACATCTGCAGGGTACCAGTATGCTGGTGTTCAGTACAAGCAGGAGTGCTGGTGCGGGAACCAGTATGGCAAGCATGGTTCCCTGTCTGAAACCCTCTGCAGCTCAGAATGTCCAGGGAACCAGTCTGAAACATGCGGAGGATACAATTCACAAAGAGTGTTTGCCACTGGCCTTGCTGGTAATTTCCAGTCTTTCTGTCTCATGTTTTGAATTAAAACATAGTTTAACACTGAAAAATGCTTCAAGAGCCAGTGAGGTTACTGTTGCATAAAATAGAAACAGTTTTCACTCAATGTTTTTGGTTTGGATGAATGAATTTGGATGTAATTGTGTCTGTAGATAGCTTACATGAATTTCTATGGTTAAATTGCATTTGGGGCCTGTTTTGGTTAAAGTCATTTTTACTTAAAATAGAAAAAGATGTTTTTTTTTTGCTCTCATTAACTTGAGTTTGGATGGAGGTACTGTGTTGTACTTGTTGTTTATGTTGCTTATATGCTGACCTTGCTAGCAAAGTTAATTTAATTCAACTAAAGTACTTTGTAAACAGTTGAAAATCAAGTCTCTTGACATTGTATTATTTTTCTTGTTTTAACTAATACATTTTCAGCTCTAAGTTCAAATATATAGATACAAATATTAAACTTTAAACATGTCTTCAAATTCATTATATCAAGTGAATAACAAAAAATGTACATGATACGATCAAAGCCAAAGAAATGACATGTGCGCTGTCTTGGGATAGCTCTTGTTTTCATTTCACATACATGATTGGCTTATTACTGTTTGTGAATTTCAGCAAAGTCTTTTATGCCTGCAATGCTGGTTCACAATGCCAGTGAGGTGTCGGGGCAGCAGGAGGTGAGGGTGGTGTTTGTCCTCACAGTGAATGGGCGGGCAGTAAGGCAGGTGCACAGGCTCATCAACACACTCTACCACCCTGGGCATTACTTCTATATTCACGTGGATAGTGTAAGTGGGAGAAATGATAGTTTTTGTATTGTAGTAGATTGTATTTGTATGATCCCATGGTCTGTCATGGGACTGTCAACCACGAATGAGGAAAAAGGAAAAGTTCTAAAATACTGTATTTTTTTACAATTATTAGTTTATATTTATTAAAATATCACGACTGATATATTACATTACTTGAAAAAAGTTAATATTTTCAGTATATTCGGTAATAAAATTTAACAATGTGAAATTGAAAGTACATTGCAAAAATAGGTGACATAACAATATACACAGTGACACTATAAATAACGCAATTAGATTGATCATTTTATATATAAAATATATACAATTCACTACACATGCACAATTTGCATTCCTGGGTTTACCACGTGACGACGATGATCAATCTACTTGCGTTATTTATAGTTAACTGATAGTTACCTGTTAGACATACCCAGTAAAATTTATTACCGAATATACTGAAAATATGAAAACTTAACGTGATATTTTAATCAATATAAACTAATTATGTTAAAAAAATACGGTATTTTAGAACTTTCCTTTTTTTCGTCATTCGTGGTTGACAGTCCCTTTTAAGCATTGAATTGTTTGTCTGTATGTATGTCGGTACCTTTGTATGTCTAGAAGCTTTTGTTTTGAAATCCTCTTAAAGAAAGTAATTCGGTCTTAAACCAGTTTTGGCCTTTTGTCTGTTTTTCACACTATAAAATATATTGTCCCTAAATTTTTTTTTAAATCAGCTTTAATTACTGGTTGAATTTTTCTCAAACTTTCACAGTTGATTGACTTTAATGTTCAGATGATTGCAAAAAAAGAAATATTGCCTTTGGTCAGTTTTGGCAGAATAGTGGCCCTTTGTCTAATGTAGAATAACTAGTGGATTTGTCAGCATCCAAACATGTGTTGTGTGGGAATCAGTGTCTGAGACACATTTCTAGTAAAATTGTCTTTAACTAACGTATAAATATCCCATTCAAGATTTCACTGTTAAATGACCTTAACATGTAGATGTTTGTAAGAAACAAATTTTGGCTGCGACAAGTTTTGGCAAAATTATGGCCCTTTGTCTCTTTTTTCCACAATGGAATATTTAGTCCCTAAATGTTGTGTTGTCAACTTTTCTTTAACTACCAGGTTGATCTCGCCTTAACCTAACCTAAGTAAAATATTGCAAATACAAATTGATGCATATACACCTTATACTAGTATTCAATAAAAATTGGCATATTTATGCTATTTCTAAAAATCATCCTTGAATTTGTTAGGGAACATTTTCAACATTGAAGTTTTTGTTCATACAAATAATTGTTATTGTTGGTAATATCCTTCCTGTTGTGTAGACTGCATTTCTGATCTAAAAGTTTGAACGTTGAATGTTTTTGTTCATACAGTTAATTTTTGTTGTTGGTAATTTGCTTGCTGTTTTTTAAACCCCATATGTGATATTGAAGAATCACATACCTTATTGTATTCTACAGAGGTCCGAGTACATGTACAGAGAGTTACTGCCCTTAGAAAGCCAGCTGTCTAATGTACGCCTCGCTAGGGAGCGGTTTGCCACCATATGGGGCGGTGCCAGTCTGCTACAGGCTCACTTGTCGTTCATGAGGTCTCTGTTAGAAATGACAGACTGGCACTGGGACTATTATATCAACCTCAGCGAATCTGACTATCCTCTCAAGTAAGAAAATGAGTTTTTCTTTAGTTTGTAGCTTGACTTTTGGAGAATGTATTGATAAATATGTATTGTCAAATGTTTTGGTTCTAATTTTTGCATTTTGTCTTTCACTTTATCTAGTTTGTAACAAGAAACTTGTTCAGTGTATATGAGTTGATTGCTAATGTAACTTAAAAGTATATTTATTTGACAAAACAGGAAAACCATTACATTATCTATAAGGAAGTTGTGTTTTCACATATGTATACATGGACTTGGCTTTAAGCAATACTGTAAAATATCAATGTATATTGGGTTCTTGTTTTTGGTTATCAGTGTGTGTTTTTTTTTTTGCTTTATATTTTTACATCCTGTGCCTTTTGGACGGGGAAAAATAGCACGATAAACCATTAAAAATGAAATATGATTAATATTATTATAAATATTAGTTAAACTGTTTGTTTTCTTTTTTTGGGGTGGGGGGATGTTACTTTTGCCATAAGGAAACAGCTTGTTAGAGGCTGTAATTTTGGGCAAACAAAAAATCACTTGTTATAATGAACTTTCCTGCTCTTCTTTTTAGGCCTGTGCAGCAGCTGACCTGGTTTCTTACAAAGTACAAAGGTTACAACTTCCTGAAATCCAATGGGAGGGAAACTCACGAGTAAGGACATGACTCTGTCTTTCACTTCAACTGAAACAAATTATTTTTTGTTAAAAAGAAAACTTCTTTTAAGATATTGTCTGGCAGGAAGATAAGAAGGAACATGTGCCAATGCTGCACATTTATGATCTTGATATAGTTTATATGATTGTGAGTTTCAATACTTATTTTGGTTTTGCAAAGATGGTACTGGTTTGTATGCATGGAACTGCTTTCATGTAAAAACAATATCGATATATTTTAATTATACACTGATTTTTATGCTACTGGCATGTACAGATGCAGCATCATGATGGGAGGCATAGCGATTTATATTTCGGTTTGTTTTTGTCCCCTACCAGTGAAACCGGAGGGGACTTATGGTTTGCGCTCTGTCAGTCAGTCAGTCAGTCTGTCACACTTTTCTGGATTATGCGATAACTTTAAAAGTTCTTCATATTTTTTCATGAAACTTGAAACATGGACAGATGGCAATATGAAGATTATGCACGTCATTTCATTTCGTTCCTACGTTAAGAATTCTGGTTGCTATGGCAACAAATAGACTAGAAATATTGCTGAAAATGGTGGAGTTTCACTGGTTGGGGACCATATTGCTTGGCAATAGTCTTGTTTCATCTGTTCTTCAATTCCGGACATACGTGGTTAACCCAAAAAGACTTACATGTAATTTGTCTAAAATCAATAATTCTTCCTGCTAGGCTTTGATAATTGCATGGATGATGTGTATGAACAATATCAACAACTCATCCCACCTGACCTCATTTAGACCTTGTAATTGACCTACGGAGGTACTTTTGAACTGATTCAGAAGGTCCAAACTCTTGGTTACCTTTCACCCAAAATGACTCATTTTGTCTTATATCAATACCGTTTGTTACAAGCTTTGATACTTGCATGGATGTTATCTATGAACACTATCAAGAGACCCGCATCAAATGACCTCATTTTCACCTTGACATTGACCTTCATTTTTTCATAGACTCATTCAGAATGTCAAAATACTTGTTTAACGCAAAATGATGCATTTCGTCCCACAGCTATACTGCTCGCTTTGATACTTTTATGGATGTTATCTTTGAACAATCTCAACTCACCCGTATCACCTGACCTCATTTCGACCTTGAAATTGACGTAGACTTATTCAAATGTGGCAATGATTCAATACTGAAAGGGTTCCACTGGGAACATTATTCTGTTATTGAACACAGCATCATGTTTTAATGCATGTAATGTTGTCTCAGGTTTTAATTTTAAATGTGCCAATGAATCAATACTGAAGGGGTTCCACAGGGGACATAGTGGTTATATTGAATGCAATAACATGTTTTTATGCCCCCGGTAGGGTGGCATATAGCAGTTGTACTGTCAGTCCGTCAGTCTGTGCGTCCGTCCGAAAACTTTAACATTGGCCATAACTTTTGCAATATTGAAGATAGAACATTTTGAGTGGTGAAAGGTCAAGGTCATCCTTCAAGGTCAAAGTTAAAAAAACAAAATCCAAGGGGAGTAACAAGCTTGAAAGGAAGATAATTTCTATACCTGCCAAATGATAAATTGAAATTTTATTTCAATGCGGCGCAGTAGGGGGCATTGTGTTTCTGACAAACACATCTCTTGTTATGCATGTAATTTTGTTCTTCTCTCAGGTTTATGAAGAAGCAAGGTCTAGAGTACCTGTTTTATGAGTGTGACAACCACCTGTGGCGTATAGGCACCAGTCCGATACCCCTTGGGATTCGCATGGACGGAGGCAGTGACTGGGTGGGACTGTACCGTGACTTCGCACGCTACGCTGTTAATGGGCATGACCCTCTCGTGTTGGGCTTAAAAGAGTTTTTCAAGTACTCATTGCTTCCAGTTGAGGTGGGTGTAAAATGTGGGGTTCAATGAACAGATATTGAAGTTTCTATAGCAGACAATGAAATTGTTCCATTCAAATTTATATTCAGACATAAAAAAGTGTCTACAAAAAACTTATTCTGACATTTAAATTGTTATTCCTTAGCTAGAAAACCTTGATTTGCTTTTGGTCTTGTTGATTCTTAGTTGATGAATTTACACGTATTGTTAGAGTTAAACATCATTTATAAACCAAATTCAGTAATAACAAAATTAGTTTTAGTTATTCATTTATTTAAACTTTCAAAAAAAAATTCCTGCTAGCAGAATTTAAGGACGTAATATTCCCACAGAAGTGGAAGAAATTATTTTATAAATTAGTGTTTATCAGTAGACATGTGTCTCAGGATTGTCTATACTGGCAGCCTTTGTAAAAATGTATACTGTAATCTGCAATCAACCAGTTGCCAACACAGTTTACCACAGAGACATGTACACTTGAAATTCTAGAGGCATCCACTTTCTGTACCCAAGATGCAGAACCAGAATTGCTAACAGGTCTTTGGCGGTGATTGGCCCAAAAGTGTGGAATATGTGTAGTGTTCTGAGAAAACTGGGCAAAATGCTTGTGCGTAAATTGTTATCCCAGATTAGCCTGTGAAGTCCGCACAGGCTAATCAGGGACGACAATTTCCGCTTTAATGGAATTTTTCATTTAAATGATGTCTCTTCTGAGCGAAAATCCAGTTTAGGCGGAAAGTGTCGTCCCGGGATGACACTTTACGCACATGCATTTTGTCCAGTTTTCTTAGAACACGACACATATGTTTGCTAGAGTTTTAACATACAACTCACATGCTCAAGCAATTTTACAGTGATTCTTGTCTATGTGTTGCTTTGAATTTAAAAATACTGACAATGACTGAAATATACAGACATAATGGGATTATATGTGTAAAGCTCAATTGAATATTTATACTTTTTGGGCTGTAAAAATGTATTTGAGCCTTGCTCTCAATTTAATGCATGCGCATAAAGTGTCATCCCAGATTCGCACAGGCTAATCAGGGACGACTTTTTCCGCCTAGACACGGTTTTGTCTACAAAGGGCTTTTTTAAACAAACAAAAAACAACCGGAAAATGTCGTCCCTGATAAGCCTGTGCTGATTTCACAGGCTAATCTGGTACGACACTTTACGCACATGCATTAAACCGTTTTCCAAGAGCACAGCTCGTTTGTATTTCTCTTCCTGTATGTCTCTTGGCAGTCATTCTTCCACACTCTGCTGGTGAACAGCGAGTTCTGCTCATGGGTGGTGGACAACAACCTGCACGCCACCAACTGGAAACGCAAGCAGGGCTGCAAGTGTCAGCACAAGCATCAGGTCGACTGGTGTGGGTGTTCACCCAACGTGTTTAAGTCGGACGATCTCAACAAGCTACTGGTAATTCCTAAGTTGCATACTTGTGCACTCCTTTTTTGACTGGCTGATACACGGCATTAATAATGTCTGTGTTTCCACTAAAATCTAAAACAAAAATTGGTTTGGTAAGTTGGCAATTTTTATGCCCCCTTCTTCAAAGAAGAAGAAATATTGTTTTTGGTCAGTCTGTATTGTCATTGTATGTGTGTGCCTGTCTGTCCCAAAACTTTAACCTTGGTCATAACTTTTGCAATATTAAAGATAGTGACTTGATATTTGGAATGCATGTGTATCTCATGGAGCTGCACATTTTGAGTGGTGAAAGGTCAAGGTCATCCTTCAAGGTCAAATATATGGGTCAAAATCGCTCAAAAGGGGGCATAGTGTTTGACAAACACATCACTTGTTTATATAAAAAAAAAAAAAACTTGTGTCCAGCTTTGAAAAAGGCGACATATGGCAGGTGCCTTGATGTCTGTATAAGTGTCTGGATGTCCATCAGATAATTCCTGTCTAAGCCATATTTTGGCCATAATTATATTGATGGATTTTATAATAACTTGGAACAAATATATAAATCGTCTTACTTACTGAAGGTTAAGGCCCACTTAGAGAACAAAAGACACCTTAAAAATTCCTGTCTCAGCCATACCTTTGCTTTAAATGATTTTTTTTTAAAGCGTGGCACAAATGTTAACCATCATAAGACATGTGTTTCGTGTTTCCCTACCTCAAAGGTTTAGGTCATATCTAGAGGTCAAAGGTAAAATTTGGCCATAAAAAAAGCTTTTCTAGAGTGTAACTTTGTCATTTATCCTGCAATTTTAAAATAACTCACCACAAATGACCACCATCAGGAGACAGCCTGTCATTTGTATTTCCGGTCTCCTCATGTCTAATGTCAAGGTCACAGTAAGAGGTCAAAAACCAAATTTTGCATAAGTGGTGTTTTAAGACACAAGTGGAATGTGGGTTAATCTGTGCTATGTGGACACATTTGTTGTTTTACTATACACAAGCTATTCCCACTAAAACAATTTGGTATCCAGATGAAGAATTTGAGTCAGTCTTTAAAGTGGAAACAACTTTTTACTCCTTATACAGAATAGTTCATTCAATGATGTAAACACTTCAACTTAATTTTTCTTATTCTTTTATACGCTGTTTTTTCAAAACAGGACATATTATAGTTTAACCCTTGGCAGCAGTGTCCGTTCTATAATTATCCCCCGCCAGAGGCGGAGGGATATTGTTTTGGCGTTGTCCGTCCGTCTGTCCGTCNTATTCTTTTTAAACGCTGTTTTTTTCAAAACGGGACATATTATAGTTTCACCCTTGGCAGCAGTGTCCACTCTCTAATTCAAATAGTTTTCATCCGATCTTCACCAAACTTGGTCAGAAGTTGTATCTAGACAATATCTAGGTCAAGTTCTGGTCATGCCGGGTCAAAAACTAGGTCACGGGGTCACTTAGTGCATTTCAAGAATAACAGGCGTATCTTGTGACAGTTGGCACTCTTGTTGGTTATTGTCCCCTACCGGTTTCACCAGAGGGGACTTATGGTTTGCGCTCTGTCCGTCCGTCTGTCAGTCCGTCAGTCTGTCACACTTTTCTGGATCCTGCGATAACTTTAAAAGTTCTTCATATTTTATCATGATACTTGAAACATGGACAGATGCAAATATGGAGATTATGAACTTCATTTCATTTTGTTCCCACATCAAGAATTCTGGTTGCTATGGCAACAAATACTAAAAAAAATAAAAAAAATATGACAATGGTGGAGCTGGTAGGGGACATCATTGCTTGGCAATAGCTTGTTAAGATATGCTGAATGTAAAAAACTACTGCCAGATTATTTTTTTAGGGAATAGATTTTCGTTCAAATTATATTTTAACAAATCTATAAATCTTGTATGATTTGTAAAATGCTATTCTGCTGTTTCAAGCTTCTTAGGTTGAGCTTTATATTCGCCGCTTTTTCCATCTCATATTGCGTTATTCTGGAGGTTTTCTATGTAACTACGTACCAGATTTCAATCAATCTTTTTGGAAGGCTTTATTATCAAGTTGATTTTGTGGAGTGGACAAGGATTATCACAGAAAGATTATTAATTATTAAGTGCGGCCAAAAGAGTGTGAAAATTTCTGACATTGGATTATATTGTAAATTTCTCCATATTTCAGCAGCTGATGGCAAGACTGCAATTTAAATGTATGTGATGTTCCAATATCTAATGAATAAATGCACAAAACAGACATTTCTTCACAAAGACATTTCTTGAGCTTCATCCAGCAGTTTACTGATATTGCAGTGAAAGTACAAATGTGGCGTGTTCTGAGAAAACTTGGCAAAATGCTTGTGCGTAAATTGTCATCCCAGATTAGCCTGTGCAGTCCGCACAGGCTAATCAGGGACGACAATTTCCGCTTTTATGGAATTTTTTGTTTAAATGATGTCTCTTCTTAGGGAAAATCCAGTTTAGGCGGAAAGTGTCGTCCCGGATTAGCCTGTGCGGACTGCACAGGCTAATCTGGGATGACACTTTACGCACAAGCATTTTGCCCAGTTTTCTCAGAACACGACACAAATATGCATGATGTACTGTTACCATCACCGTTTACTGAAACTACATTTGTTGTATCATTCAGGGGTTCAAAGGGAAGCCCACATTCTTTGGTCGCAAGTTTGAGCCGGCACTCAACCAAGATATCATCAATACGCTCGACACTTTGATTGGCAAAGATATCTCAGGTGAGAACATTGAGCACTCTATTACCTCAGCCTAGATAAAAAAAAATGCATGTATTGTATATAAGATGTGTTTAAAAAGCAGAATGCCCCTTGTAACACTAAGGTGGCGATTATTGATGACTTTGCTGATACATTTGTAGGTCAACACAGAAATCTGTACGCCTAAGGTGGAATAAAATAGGTTATGGTTCTGGTCTCATATAAATTTGTATATATGGTACCCCGACACAACTAAGTTGTAAGGTGGGAGGGGTATACTGGTTTCAGGTTGTCTGTCTGGATTGAAATCAGGACATCAGATTTATTTTCCGGAACATATCTTGAAAATTATAGGAGGTATCAACTTGAACTTCATAGGTAGGTAGATCTCATTAAGAGGGGTCAGTGACAAGAGCCATAACTCTTTCTCTCCTATTGTATACCCATTGCCCTGTCTTAATTTGTTGACTTAAATCTTTTGTCCGCAACAAATATTAAACAAGAAACCGTCGGAGACAAGTGAATGCTCCCCAAATGTTTTTTTTGTCACAATATTGCACTATATATTCAGATAAAAGGAAACGTCTTGAGGGGCATAACTTTGGACAAAATAATACGATGAATGGTTTAGCAACTTAAAAATTTCAAAGGGCCATTACTCTCTAAATAAATCATCTAACCAGAACCCACAAATAACATGCGCATCTCCTCTTGGTAGTGAAGCTTCCCATAAAGTTTCATTGAATTCCGGTCATTAGTTGCTGAGAAATAGCCTGGACAAGAATTGCACTATATGTACAGTTAATGTAAAATTTCAAAGGGCCATAACTCGGTAAAAAAAATCATCCGACCAGAACCGGCTGATAATATGCACATCTCCTCTTGGTAGTGAAGCTTCCCATAAAGTTTCATTGAATTCCGGTCATTAGTTGCTGAGAAATAGCCCGGACAAGAATTGCACTATATGTACAGTTAATGGAAAATTTCAAAGGGCCATAACTCTGTGAAAAATCATCCGACCAGAACCGGCTGATAATATGCACATCTCCTATTGGTAGTGAAGCTTCCCATAAAGTTTCATTGAATTCCGGTCATTAGTTGCTGAGAAATAGCCCGGACAAAAATTGTGCACGGACGGACACACGGATGGACGGACAGACAGACGAAGTGGCGACTATATGCTCCCCCCCAATTTTTTTGGGGGTAGCATAAAAATTTAAGAGGTATCAACTTGAAACTTCCTATGTAGCTAGCCCAATTGATGGGGTGTGCAATTTAAAAGAACCATAATTCTTGCCCATGTATTTTGTTATTGCCCTTTGTTATTTTTTGTACCTAGATTTTGTCCGGAGCATATCTTGAAAATAATTAAAGTGAAAACTTTAAATCTTTATAGGTAGATCTAAATGAGGGGGTTTGTAGTGCACAAGAATCATACCTCTTGCTTTCCTAGTTTTAGAGTTATAGCCCTTTGTTATTTTGTTTACTTAAATTTTGTCGGGAGCATATTTTGCAAACTAATAGAGATATCGTCTTGGTAGGTAGAACTATAGGGAGCATTGCACAAAAACCATAACTATTGCTCCCCTATTTTTGGGGCGATTGCCTTCTGCAATTCGCCCCATTGGTAACATAATATACGTATACCGAAGAATCAGTTTAGAATAAAGTCTGTTACGGCAATTTACCTAACTTTGCATCCAGATTCTGCATTCGCGAACAAAATAGCTCCAATCATGGTATAAGTATTAATGGGCATAAACATTATCACTTTGCCAATTGAACATATGTCATGAAGACACAGTACTCGTCGCTGTATACACCTTCCATGAGGACTGCGTGTAACTCGGGTGCTAATGCCATATTGAAAAGACGTTGCCATGGATGGAACGCGCGCTGTAAGCTAATGATGTCAAACTGTTACAATCCAAGGGTGTTTGTTGCACAACGAGTGTGTAAACACCATGAAGGCGGGCAAAACTGGATTGAACTGGATTTATTGATGAGCATTTCAGAAGGGGAAATTTTTATGCTGGTGAAAAAAAGATACTCACGAACGATAATTTTTTTTTATATACTTTATTTCTTCTAAAATTGAAAAAAGTTATAATTGCTGATTGGAAAAATCCGTTTTTGGGGATCGGGTCCGTTTGGTTTGGGATCAGGTCCGTTTTACGGCCTTTTTTAAATAGCAGGAAAACACCTTAAAGTCTTATCATTTTTATGACCTAAATTTGACGGTTTTTGGGTCGAATATTGGTCACATTCCACTAAAATAGTATACTTTTTGCCCATAATGCAGATAAAAAGCCACCCCACCCACTCCTCTCCGCAAATATGTTTTGCTGTTGCAGAATTGTGTTGGTACCTCTGATGAATCATTAGAATATATTTAATGCACATTTTATTAAAATAAAGCAATTTTAAGTTTTCAATGTGAAGTGCATGGTTATAAAAAATCCAGATAAATCGCCCCACCAGTACTTTCAGTACTTTGATTAGAGTTATGGCTTTTTGTTAATTTTGTACTTAAATTTTGTCCAGAGCATAATTCCAAAACTGAAAGCAGTATAGAAACATTATAGGTAGCTAGATGTGCAGTGAACATGAACCATAACTCTTGCTTCCATATTTTTAGAGTTACTACTGGTACACTGCATTTGATTTTCAATTAAAATGTTAGACTCAAAAACTATCAGAGAAATCACTCGAAACTGAAGAGTAAGATAGATCTCATTGATGATATGCGTAAAACATATGTACCTCAACTCTTGCCTTGATCTATTTAGAGTTGTTTGTCTTTGTTAATTTGTTACATTTACATTTTATATAGGGCATATCTTGCAAACTATACTAGGTATCAACTTGACATTTCATTGGTAGATAGATCTCAAT
This sequence comes from Dreissena rostriformis, assembly GCA_007657795.1. Classification (NCBI taxonomy): domain Eukaryota; kingdom Metazoa; phylum Mollusca; class Bivalvia; order Myida; family Dreissenidae; genus Dreissena; species Dreissena rostriformis. Next base: position 183,475 of record VMBQ01000997.1, on the reverse strand, counting down.
TAATGGCATTGCAGTGCACAATAAAGAGCCATTACTCCTGCTTTCATAATTGTACAGTAATTGCCTTTGTCAATTTTCATGCTGAAATTTTGTCAAGGCCATATCAATGATATCACTTCAATAATATGAGGTATTAAGGCAAAACTTCATATGTACATGTATAAATAAGCTTGCATTGCTGGGAAACTAGTTCTTAATACTGCACCGCCTATGCCCTCTGACTGCAGAATGTGGCGGATATTTGAAGCACGACAGTGAGAGTTCTAGTTTATAAAATGATTGATTACAAAGTGTATAATTTTTTTTATAAATATCAAGCTCAGTTTCAGTGCAAAAAGTATTTAGAAGTAGAAAAAATTGATACGATTCAATTCTTCATGAAAATAATAAATTATGACTTCACATTTCAGAGGAGCCAGGATTAATCCACTATTGGGAGAATGACTATCACTATCTGGACAAGGGAAGTGACCGTACAGATACTTGGATGTCGTTCATGGAATCCATGGTGCACAGAACACAGAGCATCATGGCACACGCTCAGGAATCCTGCTCCTTGTTCAATATTACAATTATTGAATCTCACATTCTGAATGTTGCTGACAGCTTTTACAGGTATCTACAGTTTTCTCAAACAGTACAGATGAAACTGAGAAGAGATAAGATTGGCAAAAATATTGCTGTAATATATTCATATTTGTAAAAGTGATTTCTTTTGGGTTTACAACTGTATAATTATATAGCATTTAATTCTTTAATTTAATGTCCAAGTTGACATGGTCCAACATAGTTTAAAATGTTCAGAAGAAATAAGCTTTTGAATAAGTATTCAATTCACTCTATCGTGTAATAAATTAATATGAACAAAATAACAAATATGAGCAGTGCTGAAGGAAAACCAGGCTGAATGCATGTGCGTATAGTATCGTCCTAGAATAGACTGTGTAGTCCGCACAGGCTAATCTGGTACGGTGCTTAGAATAGACTGTGTAGTCCGCACAGGCTAATCTGGTACGGTGCTTTCCCCTCATACTGGATTTTTATTTAGAAGCGACTTCCTTTGAGCAAAAAATGTCATAAAAGCCGAAAGTGTCGTCCCTGATTAGCCTGTGTAAAATACACAGGCTTATATCTGATGACTATTTTTTGCACAAGCATTTAGCCTGTTTTACCAAGACCTTCTCATATCTCCTCTGCTCCAGGTATCTGATCAAGTTTAATGCCACATTGCCGTCCCATCCTAAACGAGTCACATTGGAGAGCCAATACAACTACAAGTCTGCCTACAAAATACTCAAACCTGACGGTCCAATAGGACGACTGATCACTCTAGAGGTGGGGCCAATATACATTATAGTTGAATGCTGTAATAAACACTGAAAATATATTGATTTACTGGTATGTGTAAACATTTCGAAGCATAAGTCTAAGGCAAAATCAGTAAATGTACACATGCATATATATTATTTTTATGAATAAAATCAAGGCAGAAAAAAAGAAGTTTACAATTTACATAGAAGGACATTTTTCATGCAAAATTCCATGTCTTAATCCAATGCAGATGTTTCACTATTTAACACTTTGATGCATAACAAATATTTAAAATGCACAGAACAAGATTGTACATCACCATCATAACATTATTCCTACTGGTACTTTCTTTAAAGAGCATAACAGATACCTTTTATGGCCATACATACCAGTAATTTTATCAGTACTGATATTTAGTTTTTTGTGTTAATTTTTCTTGCTTTGTTAATAAATCAGAAGCATGTTAACTGTGTGGTTATTCATGTTGATTTGTATGCAGTGGGTCTCATAAACTTGTTATAAACAATGTTATTTAAAAAGAAATTAATATGAACTTATATTTTGAATAATAATTGTGGTAAAAATAATATGTTTTATTTTCCTATAGGTGGGATCTGACTATGACTTAAAAGAATTAATCTTTCGCAACTACGCAAAGTTTCTTGGACCCAATAGTGATGTTAGACTTCGTATGGTGTGGCGTTACGGGGGTTCTTTCAACATCGCAGTGGCGTGGATTGACCCTGCGGGAATCGTTGCATCCTATGAAAATGTGACTGTAGGAAAAGAATCTCTTATTGATGTTCATAATCCAATTTTGAAAACACCTTTGCGGCCTGGTGTATGGACTGTAAACCTGATATATTCAGACAAAATCTGTGCAGAATTGAAGTTTCTTGTTGTGCCATATTCAAAGTATAAAGGGCAAGAAATCACTACATCATTAGCACTTCAGTTACACAATGGACCAAGTGGCTCTTATTCATCCAAAAATGCATCAAATCCTGTGTACAAATACCACATTGATAATGCTACTGAATTGCATGAGAAATCTGTGATAAATGGAAGGAAGATGGGAGAGGACTTGAAGACGTGGATTAACGAATTGACTGCACAGTTTTGGTCAGTTGAGGACGCGTGCACGTTGGTCAACGTTGAGCCTACATGTTCACGGTTAGAGATGTGTCATGAGACTAAATGGAGCTCCTTTTCTCCAGACCCAAAGACACAGATATCTGTGAAATACATGAACAAGTATATAGAAAACTAAATGTAGTTCAATGAAAACTACTTTTCTGCATAATATCATGGTGCTATTTTACATTTTGTGTTAGAGAGAATAGGGTTATGAGCTGATATAAAAAATAACAACGTTGATTTTGAAAGAATACCTTATTGCATAATCAAAATAATTTACTGCTGTTCATGTATTACATTTTTATGCCCCCTTCTTCGAAGAAGAGGGGTATATTTTTTTGGCCTGTCTGTCATTGTATGTGTTATTGTATGTGTTTGTCCCAAAACTTTAACCTTGGTCATAACTTTTGCAATATTGAAGATAGCAACTTTACATTTGGCATGCATGTGTATCTCATGGAGCTGCACATTTTGAGTGGTGAAAGGTCAAGGTCATCCCTCAAGGTAAAAGGTCAAATATATGGGTCAAAATCGCTCAAAAGGGGGCATAGTGTTTGACAAACACATCACTTGTTTGTTATACTTTTTGTGTTTTTTATTGTCTACTACAAATAATTAACCGGTATAGAAGAGGAAATGATGTAAGAGTTATAAGACACAAACATTGTATTGAAATGGCTGTGTTGTCTCTGATTATAAACTGGGGAACATTAGTATGCGTTGAACACTGAAAACTCACACTAAAAAAGGGATTTTAATTCAGTATTACTAAAATGGTTGTATGTATTGTATACATGAAAATGTGCACAACATAAAAATACAAAATTACATGTATTCTTGCTTTACAATACATTTTTTTTAAATGTTCTCAATCACAAACATTGTCTAGCCTGATATATTGCCTTATGGTATCACTTGTTACACATGTATATTCTATTTAAGTAAGCTAGTTTTTAGTATTAAATTAAGGCTACGCGAGTTTAAGTCTAGTGATGGTACTGATTTTGACAATGCATTCTAATAAATCAGCTTTGACTTTGCCTTGTACCATATTATCAATTGGCTACAAATTGCCACTTCGGGCTAAATAAATTTCTGTTTGGCAGTAAGTTTTTCGTCATAAAATCCTAAGAAATATCTTAAATGAGACATTTTGACATAAAGGGTTAATTTCGAAATTTGAAATCAGGAGGGCCTCGAATAAATATATAAGTAACTGATATATGTGCATCAGTTCAACCTAGTAGGTTTCATGGATTTAAAGTGTTTTTGTATTCTTCAAAGTTGAAAATAAATGTGCTTTCCATTATTTATTGTGATGCTAGTCATTATTATCATTTTGTGTCTAAAATGCACAAGAATAGCAATGGTCTTAGGTACCAGCTATTTCATTGACATCTGCAACCTAATTTGTTAGATGACTTATTGTGTAAATGAATAATGTCTAACTCTTTGAGCGCTGGAACCGGATTTTGAAGGCCTTTGCAAACAGTTTGGATCCAGATGAGACGCCACAGAACGTGGCGTCTCATCAGGATCCAAACTGTTTGCTATTCTGATATTATTCTTTGAAAAAAATCGATGAAAATGCTAATTTTAGAAATTCAGCAGACGACATTTTAGCAGACGACAAATTTCCCAGCATGCAAAGGGCTAAGATAGGAAAGGTTGACATACTGAATTTTAGAAGTAATGTTTGTAAACATTATACATTTATTTTGTTTACACTGGGAACAGTCAAATTGTTTCCCCGATGAAGATACTGAGGGAAAATAATTTGATATACTGTTTCTAAAAAACTGTTTTATATCCTACTTTTTGTAAAAGAAAATAATGCATTAAGTGTAATAGTTAGAACATTTATACTACTTTGCTCAGCATATTGTGCAGTTTGAATATTCATGAGGGCAATATAACAAATCAGAATCATGTAACATCACAACAAGTTGCCCGCTTGTTTCAACAAAGTTGTAAACAGTACAAAATGCAGAATTGAAATTTATGTAGTGAAGAAGGTAATAAAATCAAACGAATTGTACATTGTTTAGTTTAGTCCGAATTTAGATTGGACCCAAATCTATTACATGGTCATGTAACAAAAAGTGTCTTCTTTATATAAAAATACATGTGTAGCTTTGTTTTAAAATTGTTTATAGTACTTATTATATGCTTGTACTTTAGTCCCATCTGATTTGTAATGCAGGCATATGTTTTTGTATGTATAACATATAGTAGCAGTGGAATGTTTATGCAATCCACCATCACAGAATCTCAACGTTCTGATGGTTTACGCTTTACATGGTTTATAGCTCAGATACAGTAACCAGACACTGATGAATTCTGTGAGCATAATTGTTTATACATAAATAACCACCAGTGTATATGTGATAAACTGTTAGTGTATACCTTTTGCTTGTTTTTAAGTATTACTTATTATTACCTCTTGTTCTTGGGTTATCACAAACAGATATTCTTGTATGTTGTTAGAAACATTTGGGCCTCGCTTTATAAAAAGGTGGTTAAATGCATGTGCGTTAAGTGTCATCCCAGATTAGCCTGTGCGGACGAGTCCGCACAGGCTAATCATTGACAACACTTTCCGCCTAAACTAGATATTTGTCAAGAAGAGTCTTCCTTTAAATGAAAAATACAATTGAACTGTGTGGACTGCCAAGGCTAATCTGGGACAACACTTTACAAACATGCATTAAACCCCCCTTTCACAGACCGCGGCCCATTTGCATTAATCAGAGATTTCTATGTGGAATACGATCAAAAGTATTAATTGCTCGTGTTTTTGAATTGTCGGTTAGTAGTACCAGTATGTGTTGGCTATTATCAGTCCCGTGGGCCGTTTCATAAATGATCGTACGACAATTTTAACTTACGAGAGAATTTTGTAGTCGAAATAAGTAGACGAACTAACTCGCCATGCTCATCAAATTTATACGTCATTAGAGATGCCAATGAAATTAATAAAGTACTGAAAATTTATAATCATATGATATGGACTTAAGCAATTATGCATTTTTGAAAAATGTATCGTATCGTAAATGTGTACTACGACGTTTATTGAAATGGTCCCCCTGGATTACGCATTAGGCAAAGTAGGCAACTGCCTATGGGCTCCGCGACTTAAAGGAGCCCCATGAGACCGTGACAAAAGATTTTTTTTACTACAGTGATTGTTTTCTTTAATGCTTAATCTACTCATTATAATGTTGTACAGTGATTGTTTTCTTTAATGCTTAATCTACTCATTATAATGTATTGGCATAATGGTATTATAATGACATTTTATGCCATATAAAAGGACAATGTTACCTTGTATGTCTTGCCAGGCATGGCACTGATATGCTAATTTAAAAGAGTTAAATCAAATCGGCATTGGCGATCTATTAGGCACTAGGCCAACTAGGGGCGTTGGCCCCAAACGTTTCACTGCCTACCCGCCTCCACAATGCTAATTCAGCACTGGCTTTTATAATTATGCTATCATGGAGTAGTATATTCTAGAGACCGATAGGTGTAGGTAGTATCACAAATCAAACAAACTACAGCAAAACATACTTCCAATTATGGGTTGATGGGGTCATCCAGGCTTCACTGGTCACATGTTTGCACCTCCAGTGCATTGCGGCACAAAACATGTGCATTGTGTAAATAATCGTGAAATTATTGTGTTATTTTGACTGTAGAAGTTAATAAAAATGGTCCTTCAGAAACAATGCCATTAATTTTAATCCCTGGCGTAGCATCATAACTTTTGGGGATTGGTCATGAAATCCTTTCAATGGCCATTCTCCCTCAACCTCTGATTCAAGTGGGGCAGATTTCAGTTGCTAGCATAAGTGTGTCGTGTTCTGAGAAAACTGGGCAAACTGCTTGTGCGTAAATTGTCATCCCAGATTAGCCTGTGCAGTCCGCACAGGCTAATCAGGGACGACAATTTCCGCTTTGATGGAATTTTTCATTTAAATGATGCCTCTTCTTAGTGAAAATCCAGTTTAGGCGGAAAGTGTCTTCCCGGATTAGCCTGTGAGGACTGCACAGGCTAATCAGGGACGACACTTTACGCACATGCATTACGCCCAGTTTTTTCAGATGCTGGCATAAGTATGTGCACTTAGTACCGGTAAACCAGCTAAACAGGAAAACTCTGAGTTGGTAAACTGACCGCAGTGATATGACGAAAATACTAATGTTAACGGCAAAACAGCCAACTTAACAAAAAAAATCTTGTTATATGAGGTTGTTGATTTTTTTAATGTTTTTTCGTTGATACTTTATTATAAAAGGATATAATTTTGACAAACCACTCTCTCTCAGTGTGCATAGGTTTGGATATACCCCGTAATTGTTCCAAAGCATTTATGGCGGTAGTTTCCGATCAAGTTGAAATAACTAAAAGCAACATCACCATCCTCAGGAACACAGTGATTGTTGTATTATTCTGTTATTTTAAACACAAGTCAGAAACTTATTATGTTGAAGATGGATCGAGATAAAATTTCTTTTATAGGTAGAAATCATTTTTACATGTTAAATCATTTTAAGAATCAAGAAATGCATATGTTATTGGTTTATTTTGTGCATGTAATATTTTCCTATTAGTTTATGAACTTGTTTTTGAAACACATAACTGTGAACATTTAACAGAACTGAACAAACTTTTCCACACAAAAATATTTCACACTGTTTATTGATTGACTTTATTTTGAGTCATATTTTTTTATGCAAGTGCATTTCATGTGCTCTCAGTTTTACAGTAAGTTATGAAATTTGTGCATTATGAACACAATATTTTATATGGGCCCGCTCTGTGAAAAAAGGGGTTTAATGCATGTGTGTAAATTGTCCTCCCAAATTTGCCTGTGCAGTCCGCACAGCCTAATCAGGGACGACACTTTCCGCATAAACGGGATTTTCGGGGTAAGTCTTCCTTTTAAACGAAAAATACATTAATAGCAGAAAGTGTTGTACCTGATAAGCCTATGCAGACTGCACTGGCTAATCTGGGACAACACTTTACACTTATGAATAAAACCCATTTTCACAGAGCAAGGCCCTTATGTAGATTTTCTTGTTTAGCATGTCTTCAGCAACTCTTGTTAATATTATTTGATATTTGCGTCATGAACTGGGTATTTACCACGACTTTGTAAGAAATATTTGCTAATAAAATCTTTATTTGTATTCCAAATTTTATTTAATGTTCGAATGTTTGCACCAGTCCATCTTAAAATATCGTGGAACATCCGACAGCTGAGATCAGTTGTTAGCTGTGCCATTTTCTTTTGTTTTTCGTGTTATGTCATCTTATATTGATCATATTGTTTTTCTTTTATTAAAAGCTTAATACATTTATGTAAAATTTCATCAAATTTACCAAAAACAAATACTGGTAAATCTTTGATGAATTTTGAAATAAAGCTCACAAGAACTGATAACAGAAACAGTAATTGAAAAAAATCAACTTTAAAATACGTTTTGGATTATAGTCATAAAGCTTATTGGACATAAGATATGAACAATATTGTTAAGCCACAATAATTGGTGCAAGTTTCATCACAAACAACTATTTGGTATCAGCATAGCATTAAGAAACAAGCAGTTACAAGATTCTGCTAGGGCAGCCGCCTCCCGCACCTTAAATGTTTCCTCAAATACTAGATCATTGATACTGATACTCTTGGAGACTTTTCTAACGCAACACGCACACGGAGGCTTTTCTAACTCAACACGCACGTGGAGACTTTTCTAACGCAATACACGCACATGGAGGCCTTCTAACGCAACTCTCTCCAAACTTGAATTTTCATAGACCCTATACGTCTCCTAAATAAACAACAAAACAACGAATTAAATTGAAAATACAGCTTGTATTTTGGTATATGTGCGTACGACCACACATGTATAAGGTTTGACAAAAACAAACGTGAACAATTCACATTTTGATACAGATTTCATAAAGCATAACATGAACTAAGGCTCATATAGTTTACACAGACTATCTTCATGCAGATAATCATTTCCACGAGAAAACTTGTCAATATTTTATAAAATATTATGAAAATTAACGTGTTCACTGGTCAGTTACGCAAAGCCGAAAGGCTATTCCACGAGCATAATTACCGCCAATACAATACAATGAGCGATCCTACCGGAGACTTTCTTATGCAATGGAAAATATTTTTCACCTAATTCGCTGCGCTTAAACTAGGAAAATTATATATCTCAGTTATGAGTAAAGATTTTGAGTAAACATTATACACGTGATCATTTGAATACATTGTGTGCAAGCTCACGATAAAATCATTCATCCGTGACGATCGAACGCTTTGGCACGTGGGTAGGTAGCCTGTAACATGTTAATTGCGTTAATTCCTTAATATTCATACGAGCCATATTATATTTTGAATTAATTTTATGTTTTCATGTACGAACCCACCTAAAATGAAAACATTGAAATAAAATCAAACTCATTTCGCGTTTCACCATTTCCGCGTGCAATAAGATAAAACCATACCTACCCCACGTGCTAAAGCGTCCAATTGGACCGGCCACATATGAAAGATGTATTTGTCTATCCATTTCCCAAACCAAAAACGTCACTCGAACGATGCAAACTGTGGGCCAAGAACTGCGGCAGACCACACAAAGTTATCAGTAGAACTGATTCGTCCGCATCACTTCGTATGTTCGAAGACCGATATTTTGTATGAGCATCAATCAGGATTTAGAAAATCATATTCTACCGAGAGTTGTCTTATTCAGCTTCTGGATTCTATTAAATTAAATACCTCAAAAGGATTGTATACTGGAATGATAATGTTAGATCTACAAAAGGCCTTCGATACAGTTAATCACAATATTCTTTTTGGAAAACTAGAACTTATGGGCATACGATCAATTCCCTGGTTTAAATCTTACCTATCAGATAGAAGTCAAATTGTTAGTATTGGTAAGTGTTCCTCTAATTCTAACCCACCCTGTTTCGTGTGGTGTGCCACAAGGCAGTATTTTTGGGCCTCTTTTCTTTCTTTGTTACGTGAACGATATGATTATAAGCATAGACAAAGAATGCAAACTTATTTTATACGCTGATGTCATAGTACAATTTTATTTAGTCATAAAGATCCTGTTTTTATATCCCAAAAACTTGGTCATGTTTTAGAATGTTGTTCTGAATGGCTAGTGGATAACAAGTTGTCACTACATTTCGGCAAAACAGAGTATTTTATGTTTTGGCCAATACGAAAAGTAAGCAAACTGAACGTCTCTCCAGTAAATTGTAATGACCATACGATAAAAAATATTAAAAGGGTTAAGTATTTGGGCCTTCAGATTGTTGATACTCTTTCTAGTGATAATATTGTAAATAACATCGTTTCTAAAGTTAATGCAAAACTTAAATTTTTATACAGATTAGATTTTAATTCTAGAAAACTTTTAAGTTCAGCTCTTTTACAATTTCAGTTTGATTATTGTTGTTCATCTCGGTTCCATAGTTTAAATAAAGCCCAAACGAAAAAAATACAAATTATGCAAAATAAAATTATCAGATTTATAAAAGATTACGAACCAAGAACCTCCATTACCAATGATGATTTTGTACAATTGAAAATGTTAAATGTGGAAAACAGAGTGAAACAACTTAAATAAAGGCATATGCATAAAATGTATTATGGAAAATGTCCTTCATATCTCAGCAAGAACTTTGAAAAATCATCAAGATCTGGTAAAAGTAATTTCATAATACCAATTGTGAAAAATGCTTATTTAAAAAAAACGTTCAAATACTCTGGGTCTACAGACTGGTATTCCCTTCCAGAGGACATCAAAAAAGTGGAAAATATTAACAAATTTAAAAGAATGGTTAAAAAACATCTACAAGACAAACAAACTGAGAGAAGTGAGGACATATATTTGTATTATTGATATAAGCATATGACTGTGATATAGAAACAATTGGAATCTGTGATATATACTATTTGAATTGAAATGTTTCCATATTTGCAATAATATTTATTTAGTTAAGCCTCATGTTTGGTAATGTTATACATTTTTTGTTAA